>BBSZ01014043.1:1775-19549 GCA_000981365.1 Subanguina moxae
CACAGTCTCTAATAACTCCACATGCTAGAGGTGATTGAAAAAATAACTCCACATGTGGAGCTATTAGAATAAATACGGTAACCCCCTCAAAACTTTTTTGAAAAGTGTGTTTAAGCCTTCACAAGCAATTCTTCTATCCTAAAAACAATTGTTATGTTGATTTTTTTTGTCCGGATGGGGTTATTCGGTTTTATCCCGCAAAACACGCAAAAATAATGTTCTTGGGCGTTTCAACAATTTTAACGTAGGTATTTTCATTCAAGAATTTTAGGTAACATTTTACTCGACCCCGCTTTTTAAAAATTTTCGGTTTTTCATGATCCAAAGGATGTTGTTAAATAACACGTCATTCTATTATATGCATTCTTTTTTAGGCTTTCAAAATCTGATGTCAGAGATAAAAGACAACTTTATTCGCACTCTGGATAGTTCAGATTGTGGGATTGGTATGTTAAAAGACTGCATGTAGTTTCACCCCTCAAATTACTCATTTACCCCGTCAAATTGCTTAAACTTGATTATCTTAGCTGTTTTACAACAAGTTTTTCTAATTTTTTTTGCAGTGTGTAGCCCTGGATCTGTTTTTTTAATGCAGTATCGGAAGACTCAATGTTGCTGAAAGAAGTTAGTGAAAAATATTTTTTACAAGAATGATCCTTTGCTACGTTCATATACCTCTTTCTCCTGCTTTTTCAGCAACATTGACTCAGCTGATACTGCATTAGAAAAAACAGATCCAGGGCTGCACACTGGGGAAAAAATTAGAAAAACTTATTGTAAAACAGCCGAGATAATCAAGTTTAAGCAATTTGACGGGGTAAATGAGTAATTTGACGGGGGACTTCAACTTGAGCCCATGTTAAATACTTTGCTCATTTCTTAAAAATAGCTGTTGTTGAGTGACTCTGTCAACTGGATTTGATCTGACCTACCTCGAGCATTCAAAAACCCATCTTATATGACGAAAAACTGTTGAAAGCAACCTTTTTAGTATCAGCAGCTTATGAAAAATGTTTATGAAAAAGTTGGCAGCTTTTTCGTATCACATGCTGAAGTCTCAAACTTCTGGGCATTTTTTAAGATGGAACTGGTGTTCGTGTTTAAAACATGTGTCGTACCCATAAGCTCACCCAGATAACTTTTTTGGAAAGAGGAACGGACTTAAAGGGCACTTATACGTTTGGCCTACCCTTTGTAATTCTTTAATTCGCCAGAGTTGTGTTAAAAAAACACACGAAAAAGGTCGTCTATTAGACCGTCTATTAGAAACTACCTGTCTGTTAGGATAAATTAGGTATTTTTGTGTTCAGAAGCAGTGCTCAGTCGATTTTATGAACGCTTTGAACAGTTAGATCCTCAACTCTACAAACACTTGGTCCAGGATTTGTGTATTCGGCCGCAGTTTTATGCATTCCGGTGGATCTCTTTGCTCCTTTCACAAGAGTTTTCACTTCCCGGTGCAACTTTTTTTCCAATAAAGCTCTTTGTAAAACTAAAATTTAGATGTGATAGCAGTATGGGACACAGTTTTCTCTTCTCTCAATCGCCTGGAAAGTGTGGAGTACCTTTGCTTCAGTATGATTCAACACATTCGCAGGGAGCTATTGGGTGGAGACTTTAGCCACAACGTCCGCCTACTCCAGGTATTGCCTCTTAAGCGGTCAAAGCCATGCGTGATGGTGAAAAAAACAGCGACCAGCAAAGTTATTTTCACCCGACGTTTTTGAAGGTATTTCAGTGTATCTGGCTAAAACTTTTCCTTAGCTTTTAAAAGCAATCCGAGGCCATTTCTATGTCTTTTTATTAGGTATCTTTTTAACTATCCTTGACTGTCTTTCCATTATGATAGTCAGTTTTTTTGGAATTCTAAGATTTGCAAACTTTGCTTTCGGAGACTAAGGTAATCAATGCTTTTTTTTCTTGTTTTTAGTGTATTATAAGTGCTTAGAAGGGTATAAAATAAGAGTGGGGACCAAGACAAAAAATGGGTTGAATTTTTCACGAGAGCGGAAACTTTAAGCGGTTTTGAGTTTCGACTCATTTGGGACCATAAGTTTTTTAAGTTCTCATTCTTTTTCTGCCCATTTTCTAAAATATAGCCAGAACTGTAAGCTTGCTTTGCAGAATTATCCGGAAGTTGATGTAAGTTTGCTCGTTATCCACTCTCTGGAGCTAATGGAGAACAGTCGACAGTGTTGCTCTCTGAATGGCTCCACCACAAACAGACTGGAAGGGAAAAGAGACCGACTGGTGCCCGCCAAAAACTACCTAAAGTCAACATTTTCCAGTCTAATGAACAAAACAAGAGAACAGGTTGTTAAATACACCACATCTTCACTGCCTTCTGATAGGAAAGATTAGTTGAGGGACAGATAAGAGAAGTTCAAAGAGCCATATCTATTTTTGTTTCTACTTAAAATTATGTGCCAAGAAGATGTTGATTGTGAACATTTATGTGAGTAGAATCTCTTTTCTTTTGTGCGTTTTGTTTTAAACTGGTTGTTCCTCAGCGCAATTTTGATCCCTGACAAAAGGTCCTATCTATAGCGGCACAAGGGTTATTTACCCGGATAATTAATTAATTAGTCGGGTAAAATCTAGATTTTACCCGACTATATAAAATATTAAAAAAACCAACTTATTAAGCGATTTCGAAATAAGTTTATTATAATTACCCTACTTACATAGGTTTATACTTAGAGGCAGGACTCAGCAGAAATCTAAAAAATAAAGGGTTTGATCAAGGCAAATTGGCAGACCGGCTTTCTAAACAACGCCAATTTATCATTATCAAACTCCTTATAAGACTTTTTGCTAGTTCGTTAAGATTGTAATTACCGTATAATCTCTAATTGCCTCTTCCTATCCCTTATTATCTACTTACTATTGACCTAGCTACAAATGTGGTGATAACTTGGCCAAATGTTGACTGCAAAAAGCAATGAATGAATACAATTTTGAATCAACGGGATTTTGAATTGAAGAAGGGTGGGGTACAATTAGATATAATGCCACGACTGTTTTTCATCTGATAAAAATTGCGTTTACAACACTAGTGCTCATTTCATGGTTCTTGCATTTTTTTCTAACTGCATAACAATTTTCTTATAATTGTATCTTATTTATTTTCACTTAGAATAACATTTTATCAACTTTACCCATCTCACTTTATGCTACATAAGCAATGCTTGAAAAGAATTTGACAAAAATTTTAAGAAGTACAGGGTCCGCCAAATGCTCTCGTAGTTATTTTTGGTCGGCCTCATATAACTCCCTATTTCTTTTTTTAAGCGAAAGCTAAGATAGGTAATTTTACTTTGCTGTTTTTAAATTATATTTTAGTGTAGTACAATTGAATTTTGAGGAGATGGTGCAGGCGTCAGTTCTGCTAAACTAATATTAAGACTAGAGATGATGACGGTTGGTCTTGATTTTAACCCAAAAGCCAGCCCAACAGCATGCAGTAAAACATCTAAAACCTCGCTAGTTGATCACACAAAGTTTTTTCGCTGGCCAAAGCTGCTTGAAGTTACTAGCTATGGTTCTTAGTAAAAACAAGATCCGAGGGTCAATTTCTATTTAATAACACAACGTATGGATATAAACAACTTTTTCAACCACTTTAACTTTTTTACATTGTCTTTCTGTTCCAGGATTTACGTTGTGGTTGTTGTATACGTAAAACGCGATACAAAACAAAACCTTTGTTTACGGCACAATTAAACACGCAATGAGCCAAACTACATAAATGGTGGTGGCTGCAAAAGCGTCATCACCATCAGTCTGACAAAAGCATGCTCAAACTTTCGGCCAAAGACACGCTTCTTCTGACAGACATCGTATATAAAAAAAAAGATGACACTTCCAAGCTATCTTGAATCCCTTTAATTGTTAGCAATGGTACTTAATAGAAGTGAAAATAGATCAGCCAGCATGTCTTTATTTCTTTTTGAATAGCTTAAAAAACAAATTGTTAGAGCTAAAAAAGTGTTATTTTGTTCTTTACATAACACTACTTGAAGTGTTTTAATGATTACAGAAATGAATTATTGCCCTGAATACATTTTGTTCAGTTGTTTTAGTCCGAAGAAAAAGTGGCCATTTTTGAGGTTGCCTCTTTCTTTATGCGCTAGCGCTTTTTTGGCTGGACATGGTCGATATTTTCTGTCACAGAAATTCAAGAAGGATTCCTAAAATTTGATTTTATCCTTTATAGCCAATAATAAAATAATAGCCTGGTTTGTGGTGGTTGCATCAAACACCTCTAGACATCTGTCTGCACGGCTGTTATCCCATTTCTTGGTCATCTGTTTAACCACATCTTCAATCGGCTTTTCTATTTTCTTGTGTGTATAGTCCAGTTGGTACGTGGACTGCGAGTTAAATGGTGTAGTCGCAGAGATGTACTCCGCATCTACTTGTTTTGCTCTAGGTAAGATCAAGTGGGGCAAGTAGGTGGCCCAGTTGGTAGTCTCGTCATTGAGTTGAGCAAAACGTTGTTTTCGAATAGGTATGTTCATGTTGGTGGTATTTCTACAAAAAAACATATCCTAAATAAAGATAAATGAGGAAAATAACAACTTCATTTAGCTTTGAGGCAGGTTGACGACCGTATTTTCTCTAATAAGGCCCCACCCTCTTTAATTTACAATCGTGTTCTTGGCATTCTGTTTTTGACTCAACTTTTCTAGATGACTCTCAGGTGATTTACCAACCAAGTTTCAGCTTATTTTTTCAGCTTCAATTTAAATCAAAGGGGTGGGGCCTTATTAGAGAAAATACGGTAATGTTCCTCTTTTCATGGTGTATGTCCCTCTGTGGAGTATTTCTTGCTTTTCAAAGTAAAAAGACCCATTTTCAAACAAAAATCAGGGTTGCTGAATTAGCCGAACAAAAAGAAAGTTAGAAAATATTCCGAATTTTACTGGGCGGTATACAGAATTGTGTCCGCAACTGTGTTTGCTGTTAACTAGACATACGCTTAGGCTAGTTAATGCGACTAGTTTATGAATATGTTACCCATTGTAATCCAGTGGAATAAAATTGGCATAATCTTTTTTGCTGGTGGTACTGTCTAAAAACGTAGTTTTTTGGTTTCCGTGGAACATTGCGCTATCTTGGTATCCATTCAAAGGTGACAGTGTGGATTGTGCGAGCAGTCCACTTGCATCGGCATATGGATCTGTGGATGTCGTAGATGTGTGAACATATTCGCTGGTATACAAGCAGGGCGACTCGTACAAGACCAATTGGCTGGGCTCGTGCAGCGAGGAAATACTAGCCCCTAGCTGGTTGATTTGATCTCCAGGAAAGAGGGCTCCTGAGCTTGCAGCTCTACTCAACTCCTCTAATTTAAAGTTGTAGACGGGGGACACGTTTAAGGGTTCAAAAGCAATATCTGTTTGCAAATGTATACCATGGTCTGAGTCTTGAATCAAACCAATGTCTCTATTTACATAGGACGAGTTAGTTCGTGTAGGAGAATGTGGTTGTTGGACCATTCCTAACTCAGCAACCCCCAGGTTAAGCAATACTGGAGGTGAGCTGGAGTAATCCATGTCGTCATCTAGCAAAGACGAGGTTCTAGACCAAACCTGCTTCGCCAAATCACTGGGAAAGGTCTCAATAAAGTGATCTTCGGGACTTTGCATTCTCTCTAAATATTTTTTAGTTTTTTAATAATATTTTTGAAAAATAAACTAGCAAGGTCGCAATTAACAGCATAACAATTTTGGGAAAATAACCACAACCAGAAATTGTCAAGTGCCGACCGTCTTTGATTTATTAACCGTCGTTTTTAATTTAAGACTTGTTAGAGCTTGTTATCAGGTATAACGTATTTTTCAATGTTTTTTTAAATCGCCAAATGGCAGCTCGGCATTCTACAAATCCTCTTTGAAAGAATTTCAGAACCATAATTAATACAACCCCTAAAAACAACTTCAACAAGTTATCATTAAAGAGAACAGGAATTTTTTTATTCGAAACACGAGGAACAATATCAAGCAAGGCGGCATCAAAGAGCGCATTTGGGGAAACAATAACGCAAACTTGTGACAACGAGCATAGCGATCTGGAGCAAAAAAGGAATTCTTAGAACGACCGAATCCGTTCCAAAGATCCTCTTCCAGCAGAAGTTCGGATCGTTTTGCGTGCTCAGAAGCCGAAACAATTGATGGTCTGGGCCGGAGTCACCTCAACCAGAATGACGTCTCCGTTGTTGTGTTGCGGCCGAAGGTGGCCATTTTGATCATTTGTTGAAATAAAGTTATACACCGTTTAAAATGGTAGCAAACACTTGGTGGGAAAGAGTACATTTCATCATTCAATTTTCGTACAAACTTCTGCCTCACCCGATATAATCGTGTAGCGCCAAAAATTTTATAAATGCTGTTTAGATTATTTATTTTCTATAGATGGCCGAGTCATTCATTGCATTGGTGGTTAGGACTGATGAAACAACTCAATATTTGGATCTTAAAAATTCTACTTCTTTATAAACAATATTTTGAGGATAAAGAAAACTACTCTACAACGCTTTATTTGTACATTTTAAACAAAAAAAAAAGAACACATATCCACAACCAGTAATAAATAATAAGCTGCCTACTGACATATTGCCTCAAGTGCACAATCCAAAAATACGAGTAATAAACAATTGAGAGAAGACTAGACATGGCAACCATTTTTCTCTTGTTCTTTTCAACAAATCCAAAGTTTAGAGTTCCAACTAGAGTTAACTATTCTTGACTGTGAGAACACAGTAGGCTATGAACACTGATCATTACTCCAGATTCTCGCCACCAGCACCACCCTCTTCTTTGTTATCCAAGGGCCAACCTCTAGCGTTGCCCAAATCCACAGGACTTACATAGTCATTTCCCACCTGCATTGGCAGTTGTTTTGGTGCTGAAAGCAAGATTATATTTTTAGTGATTTTGCAACAAGACGTCAGTATAACAGGGGTGTAACAAACCAAAACCCTACATTTGCAATCTTACATTTGCATTTTAGACAACTACAACCATGCAATATACGATGTGTACTCACTTAATGATGGGGCTTGACTTTTTTAACTTTTTAATAGAATTCTTAAACATTTTGCCATTTTTTCACAGGTTTTTCCATTTTTCCATAAAACAGTTATTCACCCCTGACAAACCTTTTTTACAATGCTCTAAATAATCACAAGAAAAGGAGTTGTGAAGTTGAAAGTTAGGAGCCTAAAAGTGTAAAAAAATCATATCAAGTGGTTATCCACTTGATTCCATTATGGTTTCAGTTGGTTCATATGAACTTCTAATCGAAAGGAATTTTTTCGAAGCAACATTGCAGTTGCAAAAGGTAAAATTATGATATGCGACGAAATAATGAGTGATGAGCCGAGGGGATTTTGTCACCTACCGCGATATATATATAGGTTCACGCGTTGAGAAAAAATTAGAAAAGGTCATTGGAAAACTGCTGAGATAGTCAAGCTTAAAAATTTGACGGCATTAATTTGACAAAGCATTTTAGTTTGAGCCATTTCTGAGGCATGGCCAGTAGGCAAAAAACTTCAGGAGTACGAATATTGCTACCTTTTTTCTTGCCACCATTTGCCTGAGCACCAAGAGAAATGTTCTGTTTCAGTATTCTACTGGTCTGTGTGCCTGCTTCCACTGTAGGACTTGGAGTTGTGGAGCGCATGGTCAAACTGTTGCTGTTGCTCAATGGGATGGGAATTTTAGACTGTTGGCTTTGGTTCTTCATCTCCGCTGTGTCTATGGTTGCAGCGGCCTAAATTAGAGATATTTGTTTCGGCTGTTATACGGCCGAGAATTTTGGACTGTTTTTGGCCAATTTTTTAGCTGGGAAAAAGCTTGTGTATTTCTAAATGTGTATTTGTAGAGAGAGTTATTCAAGGGGGTTTGCAATTTTTCAGATGAGAGTCTTTTTGCTATAAATTTTTTTTATAAACCGCTCCAAAAAAATTGCTGCAGCTTATAAGACAGTGTTTCTACTTGAAGTAACCAGTATTTGATTGTAAGCTGGTTTAAAAGACCACCAACTTTTTACGGATTTTGATTATTGTTGTTGTGAAATGATATGAAGGTAAATTTACTTGTTGCTTAGTCAACGACCCGTTGCTCAACTCACTGTGCACCAAAGGGGGTGGTGCTGCAGGTAGCAGACCATTGGGGACAGCTGGAGGTTGGCGATGCATGTATGACATCCGAACTGCTACAGGGATATTCATGACTCTAGGATCGTTGCTGTAGGACGACCGGTTTTTAGGCTGGCCAGCTGAGCCTTGATTTCTCGTAGCCAATAGATTGGGGTTGCTTAAAGTCTTTTCAGTAGTTGGTGTTGAGGTGGAGTTTTGTGAGGGCTGGTTGTAGCTGGCACTCATCAGTCTGGGAATAGACATTGTGGGCGACAGCACTACTGGACGTAGGATTACAGCTGGGTACTGCTGGTCTCCTCTATTAGGGATTGGCGAGGTGGGTGGCGGTGGAGGCCTTAGGGGTTCAGACATCTCTGCGTCCGGGCTGGTGGTCGAGCCAAGGCGTGCGCCAGTATTTAGAGACAAGGCAGTGGATACAGGGACCCGATTAGAGCCTGCAAATGCTTGAACATATTGTAAATAGCATTTCGAGAAAAACTATTCTTCTTTGCAACTTTTTCTACTATTCTCAGAAAAGTAAGAAGACTTTTACATATAAGTCGTGTATGAAAAATCTGAACATTGACCTTTTAACTTTGTTTAATACATTTTTGGTGTCTGCGCAGTTTGATGAGGTTTACGTTAAAAGATTAAAGGCTTTAGTTTTTTGAAGCAAAATCCTTCCACAACTAACCATTCCAAGAGTAGCGATTGCTGAATGTGTGTTGGGAAAAAGAAAAAGGTGTTGTCCTGTCCACTGCATAGCTGTGTTCTCGTGCGCTATCGTCTCCAACCTAAACACACACTTAGATACTGTGAGAAGCTGGAATAGGCACACTATTTATTCTAATCAACAGATAATCCCTAATATATGTAGGGCACCTCCGATGGGGTGGATATGCCCGTCTATTAGAATAAGATGTAAGATATAGATAGAACGAGTATGGTATGTACACTCACCGACTCATATTCATTGGCTATAGTGGAGTAGTAGTGTTCTCTGAGAGGGAAGAGATCAGGCCCCTGATTGCGTTGTCCATTTGCTGCCCTTAATTGTGAGTTTAGCATGGGAAAGCACCATAAAAGGTTTTACATTTCCTGTTCCCTACGACGAATCCTTTCTCTCATCACATCCACCGATTCCCTCACCGTCAAATAGCGGTAGGAAGGGTTCTGACTGCTGCCACTGGCTATACTTCCCGACCCACTCTCCTCCAGCTGGTAGGGCTGGTCATTGTCAGTTGACTAAAATTAAATTATTGCACATATACTGAATATACAACTTTTATTAAGTTGCGGATCAAAAATTTACAGTTGACAAGAAGTTATGTGGAGAGGGTGCTTCCACTGCAGTGTGCGACTTGCTGTTTGCAGATGATAAACCAGAAATTCCTCCACTTGCACTCGAGGTTGACGGCTTTTGTTGGTAATTGGAAGAGTACGCAGCAACAGCACGTCGGTTTATCTGCAATATTTTAAATTGCGGGAGTTTTAAAAATGGTAATAGGCCAGTTTGTTTTAAATTTTGAATTTTTTATGCTAGAAAAAATAGAAAAAACACAGCCAGACACAGAGTCAGACCTCACTCATGCTGCATAGAGCTTTAGAGAGGTGACTCTATTCTTAAATCCTTTAGAGACAGAACAATGAAAAGCGTCAAAAAGTCTGACCTTAGCATAAAGAGCATCCAAATTGTGTTTGACATTTAGCGGATTTGTTGGCTTGGAGCCGTCCCCCTTCACTCTAGCATAACCAGTGTCGTAGATGCCACTGTTGTTCTCCTCGGTTGCGCGCATATTGCCTCCATCACTTATAATGGAGCTGAAAATAAGAGAATTATTTTCAAAAGTGGGTTTTGGCTAGACTTCTTAGTTGGCAAGTTTCTGGAAACTTTTTAAAATTTTGGTGACCAGGAAGTATCTTTTCAGAAAATTTTGGGGAGGTTTCCATCAAAAAGGTTTGGCTAGAATACACTATGACAAGTCCTCCTAAAACCGTTTTTAAACACTTGTTTCTGCGTTTTAGGGCCTGAAATGTGTATGAGTATAACTTTTCGACATGAGCCAAAATATGTAAGACCTTCTCCTAATGTAATTTTGAGCCATAAAAATAATAAAAAAAATTTTTTTCAGACAAAAATTTGGAACTGAGATTTAAATCACTCAAATTGACTCGTTTAAGCGCAAAAATAGTGGTTGAAACGAGTTTTTAGCAGGCGTACCGGCTAAAATATGGAGCAGGCACCCTAGTTAACTCTATAATAGCACCCAATCTGTTCTAGAGACGATTGGAGTGGCTATTCCTTTTTTCAATAGGCAAAAAAAAGAGCCCAGGGAAAAACTCAGGAAGCTCTGAAAACAGAATTCGGGTTCTGTTCTACAGCTGACTTGGGTGCTTGTGCCATAGTTGCTCCGGGCTAACTAAAATTTTCTTTAGCCAGAGATTCTTTCCGAAGACTTCTACATTTCTGTATTAGTTTCCCTTGGGTTTAGCAAATATTATTCACCTATAGGGATCCTCACTTCCACCGGAGTAGATATGTGAATGCAGAGAAGCACTGGTGTAGAAGGGTTCATTGACCACTGTTTTACGAGTTCTTTCTCTCGATGAAAAAGTGGGGTAGTCATAACGGAGCGACGGAAGATTTTCGCCCACCTAAAACATAACTAATTTATTTATCGGTCTGAATTGGAGTAAAAGTCAAGAAAGTATTCACACCTTTGAATAAACTGGATCTGGACCTTCTGCATCGATGTAATCGTAAGCAGGACCAGTATCGGAGGGCTTCCTTCGATTTCTCCACGAGAAAGAGACTTTTTTCTTGCGACTAGGTGGATCTCTTTTGGGTTGAGCAGGAGGTTTGGATGGACCAGCTTTGTCACTAAACTCCTCCGCATTTTGGATTCTCACTGCCTTCTTTTTGCGTTTCAGATTGATGCAGAAGACAGAGGAGATGGTGGTTGGTGGCCTTGACTCAACTGCCGCAATAGTTCCGTATGGCTCTTCTTCGGCCTCTTGGCTTTTAGAGGACCGCCTAGAATATTTAGAAAGCGTGAAATAAACTAAATTGATCTGGCAAAACCTGCTTTGAGTTGACTCTATATTTGATCCGCACTCTCTACTAGAGCAGCACCCCCAGAGGGAGTAAAAGCTTTAGTATTAATTTACCTTGATCAGAAGGCAAAAAGTTGATTTTTACTTAAAAAAATTTTGGAGAAAAGATGCATTGCCCAGGTATAGGGCCCGTTTAATATGAGTTTTAAAAACATTTTTTTAACTATTAAATAAATAGATCCTATGTTTTTTAGAAATTTTATTTATCTGATGACCCTTGGTATGCAAAAGACTTTAGAATTCCCAGTCTTCAGAATTTCAAAAAGTGGCTTGCTTGTTGAGATATGACCTAAAGTTGAGGAGTCATCAATAAAAAAGTGTTAGTGTCCCAAGTTTAAATCATATCTCAGAGAATAAACCACTTTTTGAAATTCTGTTTTCAGATTCGAATTCCTCGGGTCTTTTTGCCTACCAGAATGCCTCAAAATAAAAAAATTTATAAAAAAAAGGATTTTTATTAAATTTTAAAAGAAAAAGAGTTCAAAGCCATCATAAAATGGTCGCCCTTTCTCTTTTTCAATCTTAAAGACGTATTTTTATACCTTCCAGATTCTAAAACGCACAAAAAGGTAGTTAACAGCGGTTTTTTGAGGGACATAACATAACCAAGTGTAGTCAATTAATTTCTTTTTTACATGTTTTTTATGCCATTTTCTTTTTTGTCATTTACATTGCTGAGACTCCTAAAAACCAGGCAAGAGTGGAGCATAACCTACTGGAGCCTCAAAACGTTACAAAAGCAAAACTTTACTTGTTGTCATGTTCACTGTTGCTTCTTGGTGGGCTGCATAAACAAAAAGTGCAGTAGTGGCTGATATTCATCTGATGATAAGAACACACAGTCCCAATGTTTCAAGTCATTCTTGTAACAGAGATTACAGTCAAAAACGAGTACCAAACGAGTAAAAAAGCTGGTAGATCACTGAAAAAAGAAAATTTGCAAGTAGTCTAAGAAGAGACAAGAGAAATTATCGATTGAAATCACTCAACCTAAATATTTGTATGCGGGATGCAAGGAAAAACAGTTCTCTAGAGCAAAAATGACCAAGAAGAAACAACATTGCACGAAAAGTGAACAAAAATGGAATGAGTAAAAAAATTAATATTTTTGAATGCAAAGCAACAAGCCAAACATTTGCTTTATTAAAGTACTGCCAATTCAAATCATATCCGGAGAGGAAACAGTTACTTCATTTTTAACTTTAACAATAACCCTATACAGTCTATTCTCGATTTAACGAGCCCCCCAAAAAGTTGGTTCCACAGCTGGGTCCGACCATTTTTTCGCCTCAATTTTTGACATCTTTTGTTAATTTTGAGAAATAACTTGCTTAAATTCACAACAAGTGAATGGATGTGCAATTTTTATTAAGTTCTTTTTTTCTCGCTCCCTCTCTTTTGGGTCGTCAATTATGTCTTTGAAAATTGCCGTTTGCCTACACCCAGCAGCTATTGTTGCCAATCCATTATAAACTATTTTCAATGTTTCTTTAAATTTCCCTTTCAACTCAGCCAATTGTTTTCACAAAGCAAACTTTTTTTTTACACCAAGTCATATTTTTTGTTTTTTAAGCTCCTCTTGAGGTATATTGAAAAATATGGATCTTCTTGCAATGAGCAGTTTTCAAAACAATTTTATTTCAACAACTTTTAGGCACACTGTAGTAATGTTTGATTTCATAGGAATGCGTATTGATGGCCTCAGTGCCTGTAGTCTCATTTACACCGGCATCCGTGCTTGTGCAAATAGTTGGCCTTTGTCTTCTTGTGTGTCCTCGCCGTGAACTCCATGCCTAACAAGGGAACCACGTTAAACCTCCATGCCCTTTTCCACTTCTGTCAATTCTATTCTTTCGGAAAAATATCAATTCCACTATATAATCTGACGGTGGTCTTTTTAGGAAACTTCAGGGGGCCATATCTCGGTGTTTTATGGCAGCATAGCAAAATCTAACAACAGTTTGCCTACACACTTGGGCACGGGCTACATACTACATACGTTATCAAACCACAAAAATTGACCGGTGCGTACGAGATTTTGTCCGCAACTGTATATGCCTACAAGGAGCAACAGAAGCAGCAGTCAAAGCTCAAAAAATGAATATAGAACTTGACCTCGTATGTTTCAACCAAAACACTTCTTCAACGACCTTAATCTTGATCTGAATCTCACTCATCTTTGGCTGAGAAGAAAAATAAAGGACAAGAATTTAGTGGGCAAGTAGCTTAAAAGAAGAGTATACGTGCAGGAGCAAAAATGCAACCAATAGCACGAATTTACAGCACAATAATAACAAGGAAGAAAATAATGAAAAAGTATGTGTGCTTGATAAAATGAAAAACTGAAAGTTTTCAGTGTAAAAGAATGAAAATGTTAAAATTTTCATTATTTTTGAAAATGTTGAAACCTTCAAATATTGCCGTTGGCTCCGACTGCGTTTTGTCGGCTGTACATCATAATTTACGCGAAAATTTGTTATGGGGTACATTTGTTACGCGGTCACTTTGTTACGCCACAAAAATTTTCATACACTCATTTTTGAAAGGATTTTCTTTATTCTGAGGCACCCTGCTATGCAAAAAGACCTCAGGAATCCAAATCTGAAAACAAAACTTCAAAAAGAGGCTTGGTTGCTGAGATGTGATCATAGCAAACTTAGTTTTTATCCTTTTTTCCTCTTAGTTCTGATCATATCTCAGCAACCAAGCCTCTTCTTGAAATTTTGTTTTCAGATTCGGATTCCCGAGGTCTTTCTGCCTACTGGTATGCTTCAGAATAAAAAAAAAAATCCTTTCAAAAATGAGTACAGTAGATGAATATATGCAAATTGTTGTGGCGTAACAAAGTGACCGCGTAACAAATTCTCGCTTAAATTATGGTGTGCAGCCGTTTTGTCACCAAGTCCCCAATTGCACGTTTTAAGAAATTTTATAAAAGGCATGCTGTGGTCGGCTCTTTCTGCGTTAAACCTCATTCAAATCATCGCCTTTTTTCTTGTGTGAAAAGCGCAGAACTGAGTCTGCATATATTCAGGAATTTTGATGACAAAATAAGTTGTTGGTCTATTTCTCATAAGCATATAATTCTTTGCCCAAACAAAAATTAGAACGGAATGAGTGTTATGTTTGCAAATACCCGCGGGGCTGGACCTCAGTCAACATTCTCAGGTCATCTACTCGAGTTTAAGGTTTCTTTTTCACTGTTTAATAACTTGTGGCTCATAATTTTAACGGGAAATTCTTTGAGGCTGGTCGAACCCACATTGAAAGCGGTTCTAGTGTCGAAAAACGAAAAGTAGTTGCACAAAAAGATAAGGGGCTCATCTACATCAAACAATCCAATGAGTTCGAAAGCTTTTCTTTACAACTATTCTTAATGTTGAGGTTTTTTAGTCAGCTTCTGCACTTTTGCTGGAAGAATCGTGAGAGTAATGAGACTCCCTTGGTATTTTTCCCTTTCCATTTTTCAATTTGAATAAGCGTCATCTCTCTAATTTTCAGGACCTTATCATCTTTCCTGGAGACACTGAGTTTGTTTTGACAAGTTTTAGTTCAATGTATCAGTAATTGATGCTTTTTAGTTTTGTCCGCATAAAGGAATGCAGTGATGGTCGAGTCTACATGCTTAAATTTAAGTCGAGCTCTGAACGGTATGTAACTTGAGTAAAAATATTTATATTCCGGCACCTTAAGCAGAAGCTCAGGAGGCTTCCTGGCTTTCTTCCTTCTTGAGCAGGGAGTAGAAAAGCCTGGCGTGCATCGGCCGTTGTCTTTTCCGCTCGGCTTTGGAACGATTTGCACAGTGCTGATTTGCTTGGGAAGCATGCTTCGACGGTCATTGGCAACTGGGCCAATCCAGAGGAGGCGAGAATCTCGCACGAGTGAGGCGAAAGAGTACTTGTTTCAATCTTGGAGGTTGCCGGGGTCGATGTTTTAACGAGTTAAGCAATAAACCGAGATATATGCCAGTCACATTTCGGGACAATCGATCAGACCTCAAAGTCGATTTACTCCGAAAAGTTTCAGACATGTGGGAGTGTCTGAAGACATCCGGAGACGAATATTATTTTCATTCACCGCTCACTCTAAGCCATACTTTCTTTTTTTATTTAGCTATTGCTTCTGGCTGCAGGATGCAAAGGCAGACAAAGATGATGAGTACTGTAAGAAGGTTACTTTTTGTTACTTTTCATCAAATTTTGAATCCAAAAAGTTCACTTTTTGTAGGTTAACGAACTTCTCAACAATCCACCAAGTGCAGCACGGAGTACGAGCACTGCTCGAAGTGCTGACCGAGCCACTGCTGGAGCGGCTGCTGGAGCTAATCCATTGAGTGGATTCGCTGCTCTAAACAATGCTTTGGGTACTGGTGACGATATTGGTGCTCTCAGCAACATGGATCAGGTTTTATTTACATTTAGCCTTCTTCAGAGAATACTAATTTGGCGGTACTTGCACAGTTGATACTTCATGCTCTGGAACTACTTTCTGGCATACAACTAAGCCTTAGGCTAGACCAGCGTAGGTTAGCCGAGACCCAATCTATACCCTGTTTTACCTAAGTTTAATGGTTCACGGCTAACCTACGCTGGCTTAAGACTTAGTAATTCTTAATAGTAAGGGTAGCAACTGCATAAGTACCCATTTGGCTGGCGGTTGTTCTACAATACAAACGAAAATTTTACGCTTACCGTATTTACTCTATTAAGCGGGCACCCTCTAATAAGCGGGCACCCTCTAATAAGCGCGCACCCTCTAATAAACGAACCCCCTAGCAAAGGGTCGAAAAATAAGCGGGCATGCCCGCTTAATAGAGTAAATACGGTATTTTCTTTTTTACAGAATCAGATCATGCAGCTGTTTTCACTGATGAATGGAGGAGTATCTACAGACTCGTTGATGCCTCAACTCACCTTCAATTCTAACAATAGGTAACGGCATATTTTTTGTGCTTTTGTTGGAGAATAATACCCTTGTCTGCTTATGCAAATTTCATAACTTTGAGTTGACGGAAAAGAGTTTTTCATTTTAAGACTGAGCTATTTTAAAGAAGTTCAATTTTGTTCAAAATTTTTTTTGACCAAAAAGGTTTCCCAATCCTGAAAATTTTTTTCTCGCCTAATTACGACCTAAAAGCTCAAAAAAGTGGTCAAAACTCCGTTTCGGAGGACGCGGTAGAAGTAAGTCGTGCCTTAGAATAAGCTAGTTAGTACCAGGCCTGTGCTGGTCTCCGAAGGAATCCTTCGGAGTGGAGGCCAATGCCTGCGGCCTCTACCGGTCTAACTACCAGTTCTTGGATTTGGAGTTCTGATCATTGCGTCATAAACTGGAAGAATGTGGTTTGTCGCGCAAAAAAAGAACTTAAAGCCATAAAAGTGTCATTTGTCTGTTTGCTCGGTTATTGATATTTTAAAGGAAAATTACAAAATGGTTAGGCCTTAAAACGTAAATCTCGTCCAGTTCAGAGTCGTCATATTTGTACAGACGGTCAAGGGTATGCCCTATTAAGCTTATTCATCATTTGTGTTCTAGAAGTCGTATTGATTCGCGCGTTGACACTCCCACCGGACCCAGTGCTGGCTCTGGACGTAATGCTGCCAAGTCAGGTGATGGGTCAGCCCAACAAGCCAAACCTAATTTTGATGCTCGTACCTTGAGCGCTATCATTAACTCGTTGCCACAAGACCCAAATTCACCATCCTCATCGACAGGTCGCCAAATAGTGGAATTGTCCTCACTTCTCAGCCGAGCAAATGTCCAGAGTGTGGTAAAGCAACATGCTGACCGGTTGTCCAAGCACTTGCCAGATCAAAAGCCATTTTTGGAAGAGAAAGAGGAGCTAGATCAGACAGTCGGCACTCCTCAATTCCAACAAAGTGCAGAGTTTGTTGGACAAGCACTGCAGACGGGCAAATTAGCCCCGGCATTGCCTCATTTTGGCATAAAACCAGATGTAGTCAACAGTGCCTTGACTGGTGGTAGGTGTTTTATGATTAATAAATACGCCAAAAAAAAAGTAAAAAAACTACAGCGCAAAAATCTAGTGGTGTACAATCCGCCTACGCACCGCGTCTTTAAGCAAAATGTCAAATACATTCAGCTTTTATAAAAACTTCACACAAAATGATCGGAAATTCGACTCTGGTGTCGTATAGAATTTATCCGCTAAATAATTGAGCTTGTGTTATGTAGCCCCCCTCCTTATCCAATATTTTTTTTCTCAAAATTGTATTCTGATTTTTTTTACTGTAACTATTGGGTTGTAAAGAAAGTTCGTAGCGTTTTTTTGACAAAATTTTATTTGCAGGCTATAACTCGGTCTGTAGCAGTCCTCTTTGGGGTTTCGTATTTTTCCTGAAAACTACATGCTGTCGGCTTTAAAATGAGCCTAAAATTGGACACGTGTGGTTGGAGAAATTTTTCTGTAAAAATTTTTGAATGAAAAACTTTTGGCGCCAAAATTTTCCACCAACTCGACCAAAAGCAGTTCTAGCGGCTCAACGGAGCCTCATAT
>BBSZ01014048.1:0-35325 GCA_000981365.1 Subanguina moxae
AACCCCCTAACAACCCCCTAACAACCCCCTAACAATGCATCAAATTTACAGTAAAATGAGGAAACAAATTGCATTAAAAATTTTCACGTACTACCCCCTCATGGTGCGAAAATCGCAAATTTCGGATGCCCATATCTCAATTTCTACAAGACAAAAGGCCAATTTTGACCCCCATCTTCCAAACCTACTTTCTTATTCTGAGCCGAATGGCTGAAAAAAAAATTTGGTTTGGCAAACGGGTTGCCCTGCAATAGTCACCTCAAAAGTCCAAAAATGGCACTTTTAAGGTTTTTGTGGGAAATATAAAAATTTTTGAAAATCCCAAAAAACTTTTTATTTTCAGCAATACATGTCATTTTTAGCTTTTTTATGTGATTGAGCGTGAAAAACAGCATAAAAAAGGGTATAAACGTGATAGCGCCTCAAAAATTTCGGAAAAATTTTTGAAATTTTGACTAAAAAATTTTGGCGGGAATTTAAATTTTTCAAATTCACTTTTAAATTTAAAATTCATCCAATTTAAATCCAAATTGAATCATTTGTCAAATTTTACAGCAAAATTTTCACACTCACACGGGGGCTTATTATATCTCAAAAGAAAGCTGAGATGTTGCTCTGGTGCCCCCTCTGGACACTTTTTTTCATATTGATGTCAAAATTTTTCAGAATGGGCCCTCAAATTAAAAAAAAATAAAAAAAAAAATTTCGACATAAGAAAAAAATTTCGAGCTTGCGGAATTCGGTTTCCCTAGTATTTTTCCTGGATAGAGCTCGTAAAAGTAGTAGACAAATGTCAAAAAATAAAAAACACATCGAAAAAACTGCGGCCTGTAGAATTTTTTGTAACGAATCTTGTTGTTTCTTTCTTATAGATTTTGCAGCTTCCTGCTGTTGGCCTGGGGAGGCAGTACCCTGAGGATAGTACCCTGGGGATTGTACCCTGGGGAGGCAGTACCCTTTTAACCATCTAAAAGCCCTTGAAAAACTGAACACAGTAGTTAAAAAACATTACAAAAAAATAAAAACGCCTCCCTCTAGAGGTTGATCAAAAATAAACGCACCAGGGCACTTATTACAGGAAATATGGTATTTGAACAAGCGATCCACTTTTTAAATTTCTGTTTTTTAGATTCAAACTCCTGAGGCTTTCTTGCCCACTGGGAGGCTTTAGGATAATTTTTTTCCACATAAGATTTTTTATTTAAAAAAGAACAAAAAAATTGCTAAAATTGTGGCGAGCTGACCACTCTCCGGAACGTATATTAGAATTTTTTTTTGCTGACCCTATAGACATTTGCACAACTTCTTTTGTGAACTTGCTATTCATGTGTATACCATATCTTGAATGAGCATGCTTTTTATTCTAATTCAATAAATAAAATATAAGACAAACTATTTCCAATGAGTAATCATAATATTTTGTATCAAAAAGGAAGCCAATTTAAACAACTGGGAATAGTTAATTTTTAAAAATATTTTCTTAGCATAAAAATCATTGTTCACAAAACTCAAAAATTGTCTTGTAGAAAAGTAACACATAAATCATACCATCCTTCATTTTTTGATAGGAAAAGCAAAAGGTGATAGTAAAAAATACAAAAACAAGCACAGGCTGAACAGAAAACTGAAATAATTGTCTCCCAATACAGGAGAAGCTAAACCAGCAGTAAGAGCATGCATTTTTTGGCCCTGTTTGAGTACTTTCTCGGAGTTGGCAAGTCACTTTTATGTTCTTCTCAATTGCTAAAAATAATAGAAAGGATTTATTAAAATTAAGAGAAACTAAGGCTTCTCAAAACCGCAAGTCTTTCTTTGTTAAGTTCTAATGTGTCTTTAAACTGGCTTTTGAGCATAAATTTGTTGGGTGGTAACTTATCTGAGGATCTTCTGCTCTCAGATTCGTATTACTGGAGACATTTGTCCTACTAAAGTATCTCAGAATATTAAAACTATTTCAAAAATGGGTACTTTTGTTCAAAAATATATAAAGAGCATGATCTACTGTCGTCTGGCTTATCAACGGGTATATGGTAAAATGTGTTATAAAAATAGAAGAAAGTCATTATCAAAAACTGTGTAAAAACATATAGAATATAAAAAACTTGTGCGGTTGTAAGAATTTCAATGAAAACTGGAAGTTGGAAATAGACTCGCAAATAATAAGTTTTTTATGGCTTAAAGCAAGGTTATTTAGTAGTTATCGCGGCTTAATTAGTAGAAGCTCCAACTATAAATTGGATTGATTTGTATATTTACAATTAGAATCAAATGTTTTGACTTTATATCCAATGGTTATTGGATTACAGAGAACACAAGTGAGTTATCGCCACTTAGTTGCTGTCTCTGAAATATGGCTTTGTAAACAGTGGCATCACAAAAAAGCTTGTTTTAACCCAGTCTTGCCGGCAAGCTGTTTTGGAAGCATAGTACCGTATTTCCTCTAATAGCTCCCCCCCTAATTCAAAATCGTGTTTTTGGCATTGTGTTTTTGACCCACTTTTTCCAGGTGTCTCTCAGGCAGCTTACCACCCAAATTGTAGCTAAGACAATAAGCTACAAGTTAAGTAGTAAGTTGCCTGAGAGACACCTGGAAAAAGTGGGTCAAAAACACAATGCCAAAAACACGATTTTGAATTAGGGGGGGGGGAGCTATTAGAGGAAATACGGTAATTGTTGGATTTTTAAGGGTGCCACTTCTTGATCGTTTTAATTTTTAATGAGAAAATACAAAAAAATATTTTTTTTCTTAAATCTAACACAGTCGGATGCTAAGTCTAAAGCTACCTTAATATGTTAACAATGGCTCGTGTAGCCTAAAGGCGTTAAAAGCCTGCTAACTTGGATCACTTTCAACGGTGTACGGCTAGTTCGCCACAATTGTTGAAATTCCGCATTCAGATTCGGACTGAGGTGTTTTTGCCTACTAGGGGCCTCATTAATAATTTATTTAAAATATAAGATTTTTATTTAAATTTATAAGAAAAATTGTGGCGAATGGCCGGACGTCGCTTACAATAAATAAAACAATTTGTTAATTAGGCCATATTGATGTTCTCCAGATTTTGTTTCTGACTATCTAACCTTCCAACCACTTTTTTTGTAAATTAAACTGTAACACACAAATTGTTAGTGCTGCCCCAAATCACACGTGTTAGACCGGCAAAATGGGTTGATCTAACCAAGTATTACTAGAAAAGCCTTACTTGCTGCTCCCAAACAGGCTCAACAACATCCAGAAGATGTAAACAATGTCCAGGAAGATTTGGATGGCAGCAAAGATGTGGTCTTCTGGAGATATTTCGTATTTTCGACCACCCATCAGCATCTAAATATGTTTCTTTTGATTAAATAAACTGACCCTAACAACAAATATCCCCCATTATTTTTTCAAACTTTTCCAAAAAAAGGTTTTAACTATTTCTAAGTAATTCTTATGCGCTAAAGTCTTGGAAGACCAAGACAAACCAACATTTTTAGAGCTGTATTGGGAGAGGAAAAAGTGTAGAAGACAACCTTTTCGTCGTCTTTAGCGTATAAGAATTGCTTAGAAATAGTTAAAACCTCTTTTTGAAAAAGTTTGAAGAATACTTTATGAATGTGGGGGTTGGTTTGTTAGCGCCGAAAAATTATTTCCAAATAGTGGCACACCTGCACATCAATAGCCAAATAGACCATGAAAAGTAGGGCAGCAAGACCGGCATAGATGGTGTACAAGAATTTAACATGGAAGGCAATCACTTAAGTGCAAAGATTAAAACTATGACTTTTTTTTTGCAATAAAAAAACTTACTGGAAACTGCAGCCACCAATCCAAACACCATCAACACCATGGAGGCAATGAATACAAAGCCCATCATACTAAATGGGAGAGTTGATTTGAGGAATGAAATAAAAAAAGTAGCTACCTAGTCAAGTCATATTTAGTCTGACTAGAGAATATGATGATGGCACCACAACAGATACAAGTTATCGCCAAACACATCACCACAGGAGTCAACTAAATTAACAACCTATATAACAAACAAGCTACTTTTTAGTCTCACACTTTAAAGTCATAGAACGTAGGTTTTTACGAAGTCCAAATTTTTGTGTTTTTTTTGCCTTGGGAAACTGGTATTTTGATTACAATTAGGCATTAACATTAGTTTTAATGCCTCTATACCAATTCCTATATGCTAAAACGAGTTTAAATTTAGTTTTAGGACATTTTCATACGGGAAAATAAGGTTTTTTAAAAAATGTTTTTTGACCAAAAATTAACTTTTTGCATTGGTGTCCTAAGCTTAAGGGGAAGCTTATAAGGTTGTTAACCTTATAAATGGTGTTTTTTGACCCCAGGTACTACATTTAGGCATAAAATTAAGCCTTAGGTTTAGGGTAGGCCAACGTAGGTTAGCCGAGACTTAGTGTGTAACATGTTGTACCTAGGTTACTGGTGCACGGCTAAAACCTTACAGCCTAAGACTTTGTTGTATGCCTAATTGTAATCGAAATACCAGTCTCCCAAGGCAAAATACAAAAATTTTAGATTTCGTAAAAACCTATGTTCTATGACTAAAAAGTGTGAAAAGCGGCTTTCTTATCGTTCTTAACTTATTAGAATTGCTCAAAAATGGTTAAAACTTCTCAAATTGAGCAAATTAGACATGATCTGACATGGGGCCAGAGGGTGCATAAATACCGAGCTTCAAAATATTCTATAAAATATAGGATTCTATCTAAAGGTTTAAGAAAAAAATTTAAAAAAGTCTGACGAACTGGTCATGCGCCGGGATCAAATTCCTTTTGCAGAAAGTAAAAAAAGAACAAGAAAGACCAAGCTGTTTTTTGTTATAAACTGATTACCTCATGCATAGAGCACAACACCATAGTCATGTAGCCAATGGAAAGGGTCTGAATTACAGTAACTAAATTATTTGACAAAGTTTTTTAGCTTACCAGAATGGCGGTGCAAATAATGTTAGAAGGGAAGCTTCGACGGACACCCTCACAACACATCAATGCAATGTAGACAACCAGGAAGGTAAAGTAGCCCAGGAGATAGACTCCCGAGTTTTGTTGGATAAATAGTTTGGTCTGAAGTGACAATATGTTTAACTAGGCTCTTAACTCTCTAGCTAAGCTAGTCCCTTATCTCTAATAGAGCACAACAAACAAATCAGGGGAAGGGGTGTAAATTATGGTTGGTTGTCTATTTAACACCAGGCCAGAAACTATGCAGACTTGAAAATAAAGCTATTTCAATCTATAAGAAAGAGAGAAAGTATTGGGTGTGTGCGCAATTAACCTCGGTTTTTTGCCAAAAAAAATGTTTGTGGCATTGTGTTTTTGACCGATGTTCTGCTGGTGTCTTCTGGGCATATTACATATCAAAATGTAGCTTAGAATATAGGCTAAATTTTGGTATATAATATGCCCAGAAGACACCAGCAGAGCATAGGTCAAAAACACAATGCCACAAACACATTTTTTGGCAAAAAACCGACGTTAATTATGCACCCACCCAATATATGTCAAATTACCGGTTGGTGCATGAATGGAATTGCAGACATGACCGTCACAACCGCCAACATAATGGACACCATGAAGAACACCTTTCGGATGAAGGCTGCTCGAATGGTTTGGTCTAAAGTCAACCATCTACTTTATAGATTGTCATTTTAAATCTTTTTTGATAACAGTGTAGCCCTGAATCGCCCCTTTCCCGGGAGGTATAAAAAAGTTTGAAATTATGGTCCATATATTAGATGAAAATTTGCTTCATTCAAACACCTTTTTCTCCATTTTTTTTCAATAACATCAATTCAGCTAATACCTCATTGGAAAGAGCAGATTTAGTGCTAGGCAATAAAAAAATAAAAAATAATTAGCAGCGAATATTTAAGAGAATAAAGTTTAAAAAAATTGTAAAGCAAAACAATTTGACTGGTTAGTTAAAAAAATAGTTTTCTCCAAAAGCCAACCTGAGAATCCCATCTCATGCTTTGGGATGCCACTTTCGGCATAGTGAGGCATTGGTCCTTGGGCTGAAAAAAGTGAGCTTAGGCGCTAACATAAACTTTGAAAAACCTTGTGAGGGCACATTCCAACCTGGGTTCTGAGACTGAGGCTGATAGCCTGCTCCTTGAGAAGGATAGGCCGCGTAGCCTGGATTAATTGGAGGTGCTTGTTGGCTGTTGTAGTAGGCCATCTTTATTGAATATACAGCAAATACACTTGAAAACAACCAGCTGAATGACTGAAAAGACTATAGTGTCCTCATAATTAACTTCTAATATAGGTAAAAACACGCGTTACAAACAAATTAAGCGGTCGCTCGGCAACAAAACCCTAGTTTTTAAGTAAAAAAAGAATAAGAAGACAACATAAAAATACATAAGTAGTACATACTAAATTGTTATAAGTAAAATAAAAAATTGTGCCTTTTCTATTCCAAATTTCCAAATTTTTTTGTTATCTACATTGGCAGAAATGAATCACTGGTTTGTGGCCTATTTCCACCACTATGCCCTGCTGTTGACAAGACCAGTTAGCTGGAGAGAGAGAGAGAGAGCAAACAACTGTATTGATTTATTTCGAAAGAAGCACGCATACATTTTGTTTGTGGAGAGAAAGAGGCAAACAAAAGGATGCTAGAGAATATTCTGGCATTATGTAGAATGGATAAATTTAAAGCATCATACATCTGAATTAGAGCCTTTACTGCTGTAAAAGTACTTTTAAGAAAAGAAAAGGTTATAGGAAAGTGTTTTAAAGAATACAAACAGTTTTCAAAGGGTATATTATTTATTAAAACTTTATCAACATCCTACTCTACGAGGAGTAAAGGGGGTGGTATAATACAAAAAAATTCTCCAACTGTTAGCTCAGAACTGGATAGAGCAGCATTTTCCCGACTTCGTTGATTCTCACTGGGGCGACAATGCAGCTATCAAAGGTGACTAGCCGCCCAACTTCCCTGTTGGCAATGTTATGGACTACTTCTGCTGGCCTTATATACAGTCGAAAGCTTGCTCCAAACCCCACAAGTCGATTGCTGCGCTGAAAGCTTCTCTGGTGAAGGAATGGGACACTATTCCACAAGAAATGATTCAGAAAGCCATTGACGACTTTTTTAATTTTCAGATGAAGACGAGGATAGTGAGCAAAAGCGAAAGAAGCAAATGGGACGTGACGACTGGAAGGTTGACCAACGAACTTATAACAAGCGTCGAATCATTCAATTATTTCATTGTCTGCCTTCCGGGCTGCTTTGTCATCTCAATAAACTTATAGTTTAATTTAGCTCTGAATTGACAGTTTTCGTTTACGGTGTAATAACTGTTAATTATGTTTCACCTTGGTTGTGCATGCATGTACTTTTATAACACGTCTACTCATGCTCCTTTAATAAAATAAAACTAAAGTGATGAAAGATTGTCACATTTTATTTGTGGAAAAAATAAAAGTTGTTCAGTATTCCACAATGTTGGCAAGTATGGCTTGTTCTAAGACTCTGTAGATCTTGCTGAAATTTAGAGTAAATATTTTAAAAAGATGGAGTTTGGAGGTATAAAAAATATACCTCCACGTGTGCACCACACTTTCGTTCATTGCCGACTCTCCTAGAACGGACTTCAGCATCGCAATCAAGCCTGAAATTTGTCTCTAAAAAAGTATCGAGCTAAGAGAAATTCAATGGGACTGAAACTAATGCAAAAAAATCAAAAAATATTGTTTAAAACTCTTTTGATGGGACGTCACCTTGTACAAATGCTTTGCGAACCAATGAAGGACAAACATCAAGTATAATGCAGTGATGTACAAAGCCTCTAAGCTCCCCTACCAATTCGGAAAACCCTGTTTCTTGTGTATACAATGAAATTGTGCGGTCTAGTGACTGAAAATATATATTGCACATGCAGTCAAACTTCTGTAAATGCAGTCAAATTTCTGGCCAACTACACTGAAAATTTTTCATATGGTTCGCCCAAGGTCAGTGCTAAGGTTCATGACAAGTTTAAAGCTTCTGTGAACCTTCGAATACGAAGAATGGATGGTTTGTACAAACTTTAAATCTTGTACGAACATTGTCGAACCTTGTCCGAACTTTGATAGCGAGGTCGTATTAAGGCGGAAATGTTGCTTCCCAGGTTCGTACAAGGTTCATCTGAAAGTAATCACGTCATTTATACATAACGACCGACCAGGCTTGAGCGAACCATATGAAAAATTTTCAGTGTAGGCATGGTCCCGAAGCTGGACACCAAGATTGTAGGCGGTTAAAACCCCCAGAAAACAGAGACACAAATTGAGTGCATCGTCCCGGTGGACATCATGGAGAGCTTATAGTTTGTAATTTTTTAATCTCACACATTGATGATTTCAGTGGAGAATTTCACAAACGTTTCACTATTTTCTGTTGTCAATTTTGAAATTCCTTCCTTCATATCTCCAATTTTGTATTTTTGTAGCAGTTCTTCGTACACCTAAAATAGATTCTAAAACAAAGTTACAAATTGCCACCTAAAGGTGACGATTTGGCCATGCTGGTTATTCTGGTTATGAATATCCTGGGTTCGGCGCCATCTCTGCTAGGTACTTAAAGTAATAAAGCCCTTTTCAGACTCAGAATGAAAATAACCACAAACGACAAGAAAGATGCCGAAAAAATGCGTTTTACCCCAGTCTAAACTACTATATAACCATGTTACATGACTTTGCTTGACTCGCGAATCAGTCACGAAACTGATTCGCGAGTCAAAAAAGTTGACTCGAAAAACTCTAGTGTAATTTTGACTCGTGAGTCACGTTACGGGAGCCTGAGGAGGGTTTAAAAAAAAAGTTACACCAAGACTAGGTAACGAAAAACATTAGATAATCATAAACCATTTAACCATTGCTAATAAAGGTTGTCTTGAATTACGAACAAAAGTGCATTTGCATACCTTCAAAGCTGTGCCAGCGACTAGTTCCCCACAAGCAGACAAATCTGTTATGTGCTGCACCTTGTTCCACATCCCTCTCACCAACTTCATTTCCGCTGGGGTGACACACTGGCTCAAGTAGATGTATCGTTCAACAGAAATTCCGTGTGCCATGTAAAATTTGATCTTATTCCACAGCTATAAGCACATAAAACAATAAACTAAAAAAAAAGAAGCATCAATGATTTACTTTGTCCCAAGCCAATCGCAATCTCTCGTCCAATGCCTCACTGGTTCCTTTAAGCAATTCTCTCAGAGAATCAATGAAAGCCTCGTGAATCAACTTGACCCAATGGAATTTGTGTGCTTTATTAGTTTAAATTGAGTGCCAGCAACAACCTCCAAATGAGCCTCAAAGGCATCATAGAAGAAATGGTGAGCACCCAGCTCCTGCAAAAGTTTAGCCAGTCCATTGCAATCGTCCAGATTGTCCATTATGAGAGTGAGAGCGGCTTGGAAGGTGGTGCAGTAATGTCTTTAAAGTGGGCTCTTAGGTTGCAAATAAAATCCGATAAAAACCTTTTAAAAGGGAGGTAAAAAACGTCAAGGAGATTGTCTCGTTAGAAATACAGCAAATAATATTTTATTTTCAAGGCTCTCTTTAGAGCCTCGTAAGTGTAGGAGTACTTTTCGAAAACGCTGGTTAAAAATAAGTGAAACTTTTTTATATCTGAATGTTTTTGTATTTTCGATTATCCAAATCAACTAAAAAACCACTTGAAGTAACTGCTCTTCAAAAGGTCTTTAACCCAAGCCTCATTGGAGTCGTCAATACAGCGAGTGAACTGCCAGATGGGCCGCATTTGCTTGTGATGCTGCAGCATGTGCACGAACATTTGCTGGATGGCTGATGTCTACATAATGTCAAGCATGAATAATAAATATTGAAGACGGCAAACCTGTAAATTGAGCCTGTGGAGTTGTATCCAGTGAGCTCTGGCTAGTTGAATACATCCAAGCCCAAATTCCCCCTCTTCTTGCTCTTCTGCGTGCTTGACCGCCAAGTGTTGCTCTATTCGGTGGTTGAGAAGGATGTTATGATCTGTTTTGATTCCATCTTTTGGTGGTTGGTTGTTATTGTTTTCTGAACAAATATGGCTTCTACTGCGATATATAACCCCCCTCCCAACAATTTTTTTTTCAAAAGTGTGTTTTAACCACTCTATTCCAATTCTTAATTGCTAAAAACGATTTTGAAATTAATAAGTCATTTTCATACCAGAAAATAGGTTTTTCATCAAAAAAATTTCCACATTTTGCCTTGCTCGCCAAAGTTAAACAACCTCATGAATGATATTTTCAGACCCCAGATACTACTTCTGCATACAACTAAGCCTTAGGCTTAGAGTAGGCCAGCTTAGGTTAGCCGAGACTCAGCGTATACCCTCTTACAGCCCTAATCTTTTTAAAAGTATTGGTTTATCTTGGTACACCTAGGTAAAAAATTGGAACTTTAAAATTTTCAAAAACTCAAATTTTGACAGGAAAAAGTGTGGAAAACAACGTCTTTATCCTTTTTTGAGCATGAGAATTGGTATAGAGAGCTTAAAACACAACTTTCAAAAAAAAAAATATTGGAGAGGGGGATTATATCGCAGCAGAGTTCAAATATAGATGCCATAGGTGTATCCTCCAGAATTAAGTCACTTCGGTCACCCAAAGCAAAAAGGTCGATTTTTGATCAATTTTCCCCTTAAAAATAGTCGGCCAGATAAAAAATATGCTTTTTACACGTTTTAGGCTCAAAAACATACAAAGAAAAAGGTTTGGTGATTTTTGTATGAGAAGCCATGTAAACAAGTTCAATCGAAAATTCTTGAGAGGGAATTTTTAAGTCTCCATATTGGTGGAAAATGACAGAAAAAGAAAAACTTGCCATACCTTCATGCAAAGACTGTAGAGGAGAAGAGAATGGGCAATTAGACTCAACATTACTATGTGACTCATATTTGTCTGTGGAGATGCTTGCTTGAAGCAGCTGAAACAACTTGTGTCTCAAAACTGCAAACAATTTTAAACAAAATTTAACCTCAAGATATTCATGATACATTATTGCTTATAGATTGTTTAGCCAACATTAAGAGACTAACACAAAATGAAGCAAGCTTTAAACTAGCATTACGCCAGTTCATTAGGCTGTTTAGAGGTAAGGGGATTGCTAACCTGCTAATTGAAAGAGCTTTCATAGGGATCCATTAGTGCCAGCCAACTGGCCTACACCATCATATATGCATAACAACCAATCGAAATTTTCTTCCTTTGCCTGTCTGGATAATACTTATAAAATGCTGAGTTAAAAATAAACAAAATAGGAAACCATGTGACACAGCATTGTTTAAATGTTGCTTTTTGGAAAGTTTGACAAAACTCGATGCATTTCGACTTTGGTCAATAAGGTTGATAAATTATCCGTCATAGTATACAATTAAAGCTTGGCCACAATGCTGACCTGTGATTATTTTCAGTTTGTGTACTTTCTATTTTCTGTTTATATTCTGTTTGCTGTATTTATGTGTGTCCTTTTTAAATTCGAAAATAATTAACTGTAGGGTGATCGAGTTATGCGAGGGAATACGGTATTGAAATGCGGAATAGAGAAATTTTGACCAATGAAATTTTGTTTTGCAATCACATATATAAATGCTCAAAGAATAGGCACATGCCATTATTAAAGGAGTGCGCATTTTCACAACTTAGTAATCGAACTTTTTTTGAAAAGTCAAGACCTGTCTACAATGATGGCGTTTGGCTGTAGCGATCTGGTGTCTACAACATACAGTCAAACGAAACAGCCACACTTTCAAAAATATTGAAAATTGTGTGGCGTTTTCTTAATCCACTTATCGTTCAAATGGTTGAATTAGTTGATGTGAAATCAATCAGAGAAGCGTATCAACAACTACAGGTATTTATGTATCTTTAAAGTGAGACATTTTCTTTTATTTACAAAATTAACCGAATGGATTGCGACAAACTGAAATGGTGAATCCTTTTCCATCTCTATAGCCGGCAGAAATGAGAATACGTGGTGCAAACAGAAGTCGAATGAAGGCTGAAACAATTCGTCAGAATCTGGTCTTATATTTCAATCAAGAAGGTGCTGTTGAGTGGCAAGACAGAGTGATCTAAAATGTTTAATTTTTTGCATCTTGTTGTTGTTAAAGTTATGGATGAAACGACTTGAATGAAACAGGTAGAATAATTGCTGGTGCAATTTGTGTGATTTGTGGTTTCCGCATTGTAGACAATCTACGACTGTGACGTCTAGTTATAGCGACTAGGTGTAGCGTTTGGCTGCAGCTTTTGGTCGTCCACTGCAAAAACATCTCAAAGCTACAGCTTGACGCCATATTCAAACGTCCTCATTGTAGACAGGCCTTCACACACTTTTATCCAATTATTTCGTACAAAGACATATTTTTCCCCACAAATTTTGTACCAACTTTTTGATCACTATCCTTCACTAGCCAGCAACTACCTTGTACTCTAAAAACACTTAGTGCAACAAATCTATTAATTAAAAAACACAAAAAATTAATTTCGCAATGATTAATACAAAGGCATGCCAAAAAAACATATTGATGTATTTACAGTAGCGACCAAAAAAATGCAACACCACTTGTATGATCAGGAAGCTTCGAATTTGCGCACATCTATACGCTACCCAGAAATGGTGCAAAAAGTATTTCTTGTAGCACTTTTATTCCTCTTTCAAGTGGCGTATTTAATTTCGAACCTTTTTAACACCTCAATTAAATAAATAATATTTTTTTTACTGAAGGTGTTAAAAAGGTTCGAAATTAAATACGCCACTTGTAAGAGGAAATATGGTATAAAAATACTTTTTTAATATTTCTGGGTAGCGTATAAATGCGCGCAAATTCGAAGTTTCTTGATCATGCAAGTGGTGTTGCATTTTTTGGCCGCTACTGTATAGGTAGATTAGTGGGAATGGGAAGTGTGCATATTCATTCCTTCACATGTCTTTTTAATCTTTAACTTTGTACACATACGTATACGGTTATGCTAGATTGAAAAAAGCTACCTTGATATCCCAGACTGATTTATTTTAATTATTATTGTTTTAAATCACTTTTAAACCTGTTCAAAGCGCTCTTTATAATTTATTATTATTATTAATTATTATTATTGCAATTTCATAATTATTTCAAAAACATTTAGCTGTTTCTATATATTGCATTTAAGAGCCTGCTTTACATAAAGGAAATGATATGAAATAGCTGAAGAATTTTTTTTGAAAGAGAATCAGCTGGGGAAGCAAGTTAATTTTTTGGAAGTTGCATCAACACGCATAGAGTCGTTTTATTTTTTAATAGAATGCCTTCCAGATGATGTCCTTATTTGTAAAAAATGTTTTTATTTTGAGAGCTTTAGTCCTATAGCTTATTTTTTTAAATTTTACGTCAAAATCTTAATTTGTTCTCGAAAAGAGCAACAGTTAGTAAATAAAAAGACCTTTCTCGGAGAAAAGATCTGAATGTCCCTCTTTTTAAAAATTGCATATAGAAGGTCTGTTTTAGTTATTCTATTAAGAAGGGATGTTCTCGGTAAGTCAGTTTGGCCTCGACCTCACGGTCGGTGAGCCTTCCTGTTATTAACTGTCCCGGAAATGACAAATCACTTGAAAAAAAGACTTTTCAAAAACCAATATGCACACTCCAAATAAACTGTTTCAAGTCAAACTGTACAAAAAGCGTGTTACAATGTCAAAAAATTTTGGCCGACAAATTTTGGGAGATGGGCCACTTCGACATGACTTTTTTAAATCTTGATCTTTAATTCGGTTGCCAACCCTGGAGGGATATTCCCTAAATGATGTCATAAAGGTTACCTTCTAACCCAAAACACAAAATTAAAAAACCATGGTGGCCATATCGAAGTGGGCATACACCCAAAATTTGATTGATACTCATTGTTGTACACAGCTTCTAAATGGACAATATATTGGAGGAGTAGTTGGCTGTGCAGAAAGTTTAAGAGGTTAAGCCATCTCCACATCTTTGATCTTTTGTGTCCCCGTAGCTGCTGACAAGGTCCGACCTTCCAGGGCTTTGTGGATGATTGGACGGCATAAGTGCATTCCTGCAAACTTGCTTTGATAAAAAAATGTTTTTAACTGATTTTATTATACCCTAATTTCTTGTACTGTAGACCAAACATATCAAAATAAAAAAGAAAGCATTTCATTCTCATCACAAAAAACTTTTGCATCATAAGCAAAACTAGACCCACCTCCTGGTTTTGGTATATCTAGCTCTGCCTTTTCTTTTAAGTAATTCTGCACAGATTCTGCATCCACTGTCTCTGCTTCTTTCACCTCTGGACGCTCTAGGTACTCTGAAATTAAGCAAGCCGGTACAACTAATTTCAAAAGCCCTATGACTGTATTGCTGGAAAAAAAGTGAAAATAATGCAATAAAGCAATAATCGAACCAAGCAGGTTATGAAAGAAAGGAAAGAACATACAGCGTTTTAGTACTAGACTACAAAAACTACCTGTGGAAGAAAAAAACCTTGATTTAAAAATGTACCTTCAATTTTGCTCTTGACTTTCTCCACCCATTTGGACTCTTCTTCGAATTGTTTAGAATCATATTTTGGCGCCTGATCAAATACAATCAAAATCTTAAACGAAGATTTCAAAATTTTGTTGTTTCCACTAAGAACCTAACCATAGTCATGTTATCACGAGAACCCTTGCTCAAGCAAATATCCAGCACTTGGTCGGTTACTTCCTGCAGGTCTTCACAGACAACTAACCGAGATCGAACTATTTCACATAGTTCATCATTCTCCAGCACGTCGTAGACGCCATCACAAGCAAGCACCAGAAATTCATCTTCCTCCTTCACAAAAAACACTTTTCTCGCAGAAATATACAATAACTGGTGTAAAAAAAGTTCCCGTCGGGTTTTTAGGCTAATGTTTAATAACAAATTTTATTTCAAAAAAATATTCCAAACATATGGTTTTGTAGCTCTTTCCTTCCTCTACCGAATGATATATAAAGTTTTTATTTGTGATGGAAGTTTGTTGGAAAATTTGGACAAAGAAAGAAATGGAAGAAAAACGTTATGCTTAGGGTAGGTCCTACCCTAAGCATTTTGACGCTTTCCCGAAAAGACTCCTGAAATGCATTGAGGCGCAGGGAGGCCATTTTATTGAGTAAAATAAAAACTTTATATATCATTCGGTAGAGGAAGGAAAGAGCTACAAAACCATATGTTTGGAATATTTTTTTGAAATAAAATTTGTTATTTTTTAAACATTAGCCTAAAAACCCGGCGCGAACTTTTTTTACACCAGTCAATAAGTTTTTACCGGCTTTCTTTCAAAAATGTAGACATCTGGTTCGGGACTCACCAATTGCTTGTTTTGGGGAAGGCCAGATACCGTCCTGATCATTTTTTGCATTTATTACACAAAATTTTGATTTTTATTAACACAACTCACTTGTACTCGAAATCACCTGAACAAAATTGGAATAAAAAGTTATGCTATTTTTTGCAAAATTAAAAGGGACACAAAGCCCATGCCTTTGACAGTATGGACTTTTTCGCGTATTTTTCGTAAAATTCCTTGTCCAAAATGTTCTTCGGTGTATCGGCTACCCAAAAACCCGTCACCATGGTTTTGACTCGAAATTCCCGACTCACAACAAAAATTTGTCTACTTTGACATAAATTGGTTACTTTTTTGTGTATTTTTACTGTAGGGTTTAGCTCTATGGCAAAAATGAGGTCTCATTGCGCGACTTTTTGAAAGAAACTGACTATGATGATCATAGTATGATCTAAGACCTTATTTTTGCCACAGGGCTAAACCCTGTAGCCAGACACAACCACTGTACATAGATGAGGGCTAAGATTCTGAAAAACATTTCAAAAAAGATAACAAAAAACATGCAAGATATCCTTCAGGGTGCGGCAAAAGTTCTGACACGGCTTTAAAACGCAAAAATCTTCATTGAGACATAACAACATCAAACGTACGGGCCTTGGAGGCTTGGGGATAAGATGTGCGCGCACACACACACCTGAGACATAAATCACTCGAAAGTGACTCTGGATGCATAAAACATGTATGCATACCAAAGCTTCTTTATGCGGTAGGCCTCAGTTAACAAAACTATGTTCACTTTCATGCTTGGAGCAAAATATTTTTCGAAGGTGAAACAGCTGAAGAGTGTCCAAATCACTTGGAAGGAGGTAAGCCACTTAATTCACTAAAACCCAATCTCTCTACAAGTATTACTACTCAAAACCACTAACAGGAGACAGGAGCTTTGAAATTTTGATTGTATTGCCGTTGACACTCAAAACAAACACGTTGAATGAATAGAAGGAATCAAGCAGGAGAAAAACCACATCTGATGCAAAAATAAGTATATCTGATGCAAAAACAGATCTGATGCAAGGAAAAGGATTTGTCAGAATTTAATGAAGAACAAGATGCACCAAACAAATTTTTAAAATAACGGTAATGACGCATATAATAAATGCATTTTAAAGCCGTGTAAAAAAGTTTACCGCACTCTGTATACATGAAATGGTGCGGTTGAAAAAATACCAAATGCCCGTGAAACAGCCAAACTGCCATTGACTCGTTGGATCATTACAGAGCCACCAGCATTCACTATTCTGTCCCGCTCTTGATCCAAATAAGGCTTGTGATCAGTGGTGCCGAGTATTTCATTTTTCCGGCACAGCAGACCCCTGGAGTCGCCTGCAAATAAAGTTCGCGAAATCCTGGTTTTAAAATAAAGAAAGTTGAGAAGAATGCAAAGCCCCAACCACACTCAAAAATCTATTTTTTTTTTCGGTGTTTTAACAGCTGTAAGGTGATAAGAAGGTCGAAATTATTGACCAGACGGAGAAAAAATATGTGTCCAAAATTTTTCTTTTTCGCCTTAGTCTTGTAAACCTTATCTGAGTATTTGACTGTAGCAAAATCTTTCAGTTGTACACCCAAAAACCATTCCAAACAGGTTAAACATTCTAACAGTTTATAGGCCTAAATGGCCTTTCCAATGGCAGCTGAGCTGACTTTTGTTTTAAAATTGTTAAACCATTGAAAAATGATACACAAATAAATTTTCGGGCGCTGCATACTCTAGCCAAATACCCACCTAAATTAGAGAATATGATGTGATCAGGAGTGAGAATGGTCATAACTGCTGTAGTGCCACTGCGTTCACGCTCTTGTTTACCATCCTCATGCTTGGTCTGCAAGTCTGAGTCGAGTTTTAGAAAGCCTTTAGTTAGTCCACTCTTTATTAAGGCTAAGTCATCTTGTGAGAGCCTTTGTGAGGTGTCTTTTCGATTGGCTAACTGAAAAGTTTCTTTTTCGATTTTTTGAGTTGTGAAATAAAAGTTAAATTTTGGAATGGCAGGAAAACTAGCCTTTGTAAACTCTTCTGTTTCTGTGATTGTACACAAAAGATTTTGCTCAGAATATTCAGCTGCTCCACTTCCTGTTTTAAAAAAATATTAGGAAAGTTTTTTTCTACAAATAATAATTAAAAAGTTTGCTACCTGCATGTCCATCAAACACGGCAAAAAATGACCAGTCTTTGAATGGTGGAAAGGAAGAATGCATAAAATGAGCATCTTCCTAAAGCAAAAACGTGAAAATTTGATACTTATTAAAGCAGCGGGTGCGTTTTTTGCCCTAATTCCCCTGTTGTTATAGATCCTTCTCAGTATTTCTAATATGCTAAAAGTAGGGTTGTCTAAATTCGGGCGAAGATTATAATGTCCGAATATTCGCGCGAATATTGCGAATCCTCGCGAATATTTGCGAACATTGGAATTTTTGCAAAAATGCATTTCAGTATAATTTAATTTGAAAATAAATCAAAATACAGCTAATAAGCCTTGTATTTGCGCGAATATTCGGATTGTCCAACCCTACTAAAAATGATGTAAAAATGAGCTAAAAATGGTTTTAGCAAGGTTCATATGAACGCTATCACGTCATTCATGCATAACGACCGACCAAGCTTGAGCAAACCATATGAAAAATTTTGAGTGTAGGCCCAGGGAACGCCAGCGTAAGTTAGCCGAGACTCAGCGTATACCCTGTGTCACCTATGTTTAGTGGTTTACGACTAACCAACGCTGGCCTGCCCTAAGCCTAGGGCCGTATGCCTAAGTGTAGTACCTGGTAGATTTCCGAAAAACCGACTATCTGTGACGTGAAGAGAAGGAAAATAGTTTTCTTTAGAATTTTTAACGTATTAAATATACTTACAAGGGCCTAAAACAATAGGGAGCACTCAGACAAAAAAAAAAGCATTTGCCGCTTTAATAAGACAAAAATTTGGATGTTCTATAGATGTTGCGAATTTGGTAATTTCGAATGGCCGTGTGTGAAGTCCTTCGTCAAAATATGTGTTTACCCAGTCAATTTTTAAAACTTGATTATCTTAGCTGATTTTTTAATAATCTCTTCTAAAAATACACTTTATAGGCCTGGAGAGCCCTACACTGTTCTTTCTAATAAGGTATAAACTGACTACATGTTGCTGGGAAAAGTTGGACAAAATCATTTGAATAAAGTAAAGGATATTTCCAGTCAAAGACCTTTTTCTCCAACTTTTTCCAACTGTATAAAGTCAGTTGATGCCTCATTAGAAAGAAGCAGGTCCAGGGCTACACCTTCAAAACAAAAGTTAAAGATGTTCATAAAAAACTGTCGAGATAATCAACTTTTAAAATTTTGACAGGAAAAATACATAATTTGAGATGAGATTTCAATTTAAGCCAAGTTCTAATCTGGCTTGTTTTTATTGGATTTTGATCTTCTATGGTATAGGAGTACGAATATGGCTAATCAGACTCCATTTGGGTATAACCAGCACAAAATGTAAGAAAATATATGCTTATTTCTGAATTTAGTAAGGAGTTCTTTTGCGGAAACGATAGTTAGAATGACCATATCGATTCTCCATCCCTGCATCCATGAAGCCGCAAATTTGAAAAAAAGTTGATTGTTCTGAAAGAAAGAATAAAAATTAATGAGAAAAGAGAAACTAGAGCAGTTACCCTGCCCTCGCCTGCTCTATGATTTTTCTCTGAAAAAATCACAAATCAAATGTATTTAAGTTAAGTTGATATACCGGTTTTTGGATGGTCAAGAAATGCTCCCATTTAATGGAAAAAAATCTGACAATTCTGAAGTGGAACAGCGGGTTTTAATGAACAGCCGATTGAAGAAATTTAATAACTGGCAGATAAAATTGATTAGGTTGCAAGAAAGAAATTGAAATACCACATCTAAAAACTGAGGCGTACAAGTTGGCAGACAAAAGAAACCAAAGATGAAACAAAAATGAGAACAAGACATGAAATTTTTGGCTCTAAATGTGTTTGCACAGAGCCCGAAAAAAATATGCCTTGGTCTCTCCAGACTTTCTTTTATGTCATTTTAAGCCAGATATGCGCTGAGCCTAAGTGCTGAGCTTGAGACTATTTTATAAATAAGCTTTATTACTTCGGTCCATTGCATACCTTGGATCAAAATTTTTTTGAAAACCGTTTCAGAAAAAATTGTAAAATTTATGCAAAAAACAGTGGGGGAAGCAAGGTGAGATTTCTTGGAACATGAACACACATGTGCGAACAAACATGAGCCAAAATTTATTGAATTTTTTGTAGAAATAATAAATTTTATAAAAAAAACCTTTTTTGAGGCATAGCAGTAGGAAAAAAGCCATTATCCCAAATAAAGTAGACGAGAAAAGCAAAATTTTTCAAGACGAGAGACTGCTGAAACCATGTTTCTACTCCATAACTTCTCGTTGTGGAGAAAAAGTGGTCGAATCTTAAACATATCAATATTTCACAATAATTGCTATGCAAAAAAGGATAGTAAGAGCATTTGGTAAATTGCAGCGTATTTATAACCTAGCACAACAGAAAAAATAATTCCACATGTGGTTTGTTTATCTTTTTCGAGCTATTCATAACTTAAATCCAAAAGTTGGACAATAAAAAGTCGAAAGATCAGTGTTCATATGCGCTTGTTTATAGCGCAAGGAAGGTCAAACCTCCAACCACCAAATGTCAAGCTTTTTGAACCCCTCTCCCATAATTTTTTATTTCGGAAACACTTTGTTATTCCCATGCGATCACAATCAAGATCTTGCTGAGACTAGAGTGTAATTTAAAGTATAAAATGCATGAAGGAGTGATAGAAATAAACGACGAAATTTATGGAGAGAATTTGTTAAGTAGGACTCAGTAAACGATTATGATTTTTTTTTGATGATTTACTGTACTTTGTATTATACCCCCCCCCCCAATCGTTTATGAAAAGAGAAGATATTGAATATAGTTTTGCCAACTGGGCTTTATTGCATAAAGAAGCTCTGGTATGCATGCTATTTTCATGCATCCAGAGCTATTTTCAAGTGATTTACATCTCATGTATATTTGTGTGCGCATCTCAACTCCAAGCCCCGAGTCCCCGTAAAGGCTTTTTTATGCGGTAGAGCCCAGCTGGCAAAACTATGTTTAAGATCTTCTTTTTTCATAAACGATTGGGGGTTGGTATAATCCAGTAGAGTCGATTTACAGCTAAAAAAATTGTCTGTACAGACCAGAACTGCTTTTGTGCAAAATTCTAGGTTTTTTTTTAGAGGTTTAAAAGCTTTTTAGAGCTTTTTACCGGTCCAATGAAAGACTTCAGCACAAAATCAAACTGCGGCTAAAAGTAATCCTAGGTCCGGTCTTCTAGAGTGCCGCTAAATGAGGTGGGGGTGGTATCGAGTGCAGCAGATTAACAGACGAAACAGACACCGCAACTGAAATTTGAAATTTATCATATGAGAAAACCGGCGCGCAAAAACCGCTTAGTAATGACTTCCAAATTTTATTATTTCAAAACAGCAAAACATATTTCAACATTCTAACATACTACCTAGACGCAATTGTTCTGAAGTTTTCCACAACCAAGGCACACGAAAAAATGGACATTTTCTTCCTCAAAAATTTCTTTCTTATATAAGCCTCCAATACTAATATCGATAGGACCTAAAATGAATTATGAAAGTTTATTATTTTATCTTGCACGAAACGAGCGTTAAAAATATTTACCTTCAGAGCCAGCATCAATGAGCTTGCTCCTAAATTAGCCGCAGTTGGGCATCGCGCTAACACTCAAAAATGCTTACATTATATCTATGCGACAGCCCTTGCACTGGCATACGATCTGATCGTCACATATTTCGGCGATGTACTGATCTTCCTGAGAGCAATTGTCATTACTAACTGTAAAGGCAGTGCAAATAAAGTTAATAACCGACCTGCAATTTTTCATCAAACGACACGGCTTTTGTATCCACGGCATTTTCTCTCAGCTCGCGTAGCACATTTGTGGCTGAATGTTCAAGATTAATAAACAGATGAAACCAAACCATTAAAGTCACTAACCATCCTCCTTGGTTATGGCAATCCACTCCATTTCATGCCGAATCACGTGAATATAAAAGACGGCTTTGACGACTAGTAGAGGCAACCTAACGAAGGACTTCGCGTTGCATTTGATACACCTAGAGTTTAGGCTTGCCGGGTCAACGACAATTTTAAGCTGCCGCATTAGATAGCCGACTAACTGGGAATTAAGACGAACATCTTGCGTATTTATAGGAACTTGTACCGCCCTATCTGGGAGCCGCATATGGATCTAAAAATCTCATGACAAAAACGGTACGCCATTAAGTCATCAAAATAGAAATACCTGCTTATAGCCCTTTCCCGCACTCACAGCTAATGTATTCGAGTTTTCCTCACAATATTTTATCAGCTTTTCTCGATCCTTCAAATAAATATGTAAAAGAAAATACACACGAGTGCTTGGAGCTACCCCAATCATGTGGGTACTAAATCCACATTTCCGCATCCTCTGCCCAAGACCAAATAGCATAGAATCCATAACAAATATGTAGTCATCCACCGTAAACAGCTTGGTGCCATAAGGCACAGATTCCGAAATTTCAGACGAGATCTTCTTAAAAGAAAGAAATATTTATTAAAAATTTAATACATATAAAGATACAACACACCAAAATTGACTCGATGAATTCCTGGTCACTTTCCTTGTTGTTTTTGGTTGAAAAAGTTTTTTCTCCTGTCCCGGGATCGACAGCCACTGGTGATTTTGTTTCGGCGAAATTGACAAGTGCGACTTTTTGTAGATGCTGACAAGCCTTTTCATCCTCCATACTCAAAGACAACGTGGTTAAACCAGTCAAAAAAAAAATAAGTTTAAGTAGGAAAAAAGCATTTAGCTGTAATATTAAAACCGCTCACCATATCAATCGCTGGGCAATAATCTTGAAACAGCCAATGACAGCGTAGGCGTCCAGAGACGCATACCTTTTCTCTAAAAGTATTTTTTTTTAGTACTAGTAGAGGTGACAAGGGCTTACGCTCCAATCTCAAAGGTCTTTGTATCCAATTGCCTACTCGTTCACTTTTGTCTAGTTCTACATCTAAGAGCAATTTCGCCACCTCATAAAGGCTCAGATTAATTGAAAAACTCTCAACTAAATTGTATTCAAAAACTAACAGAATCAGAATAAGTAAATCCTTACATCCAAAAATAGCTTTGCATATCTTCGGTTCAACCAATGATGCGGAAAGAAGCTTATACATGCAAAGAATGTGCCGCGTTTCCGGCAAAAGCTGAGATAGGAACGGAAAACTGCTCCGAAGGACTCGAAGATCATTACAGAAGTCATATCCTGTAAATTTTTGGATAACAATGTGACAAATGCAAAGAAAGCAACAAACCTATCTTTGTTGTTTGTTCAGAGCACAAAAGTACCTTGAAGAACTGGACCCATTGCTCAGTGGAAAGACGATTTTCAAGGACGACTACCTAAAAAATGAAGAAAGAGTCAATCACCAAAAACTCATATTACATCGAAAAGATAAACGGCTTTGGACGATGCTACTTGAATTAGAGCTATCCTAAAAAACAACTAATTTTACCAGAGCTGAGTTACACATTCTCCCTGCATTGACCATTCAAGAAGGCGAAAGGCTTACTGTTCTTTTGTTGAGCAAAAGTGTGGTTTCCACTCTAAAAATATAAAAAAAAAGAACAAGTTTTTACCAGTTATTGAAGTAACCTGTATCAATTCCGATAAGAGTTTCTTGGCTGAGTGTTCCCATCGCTTCTTCGCAAGCCGTCCAATCTTCCACAACGACAATCGGAAAATTTTCAAAGAGTTCACACTTTTCTAAGCCTTCAATTTCTTGCTGTTTGGCCTTATTGTCCCGCATTCTAAAAATAACCAATATCGAGAACTGTTTATGCAACGATAACTAACTTTTGGACATCCTTTCCTGTCAGTTCAAGCTCAGATGGATACCTCTCACAGAAATCTTTTAAAAATCTAAAACAAATAAAGAACATGATTTACTCAAATGTAAAACAAAATATACTTTGGAAATGTTTCCATGGTATCTCCAAGAGCTACAGCAAAATACAGCGCTTGCCTATGGTTTCCCTTCATGCATAAGAAATCAAGATAAAAACGACGGACGTAAGCACTCTTCTCCATTGCTTGCTAGAAATAATAAATAAGTTCCGAAACACCCAGAAGAATGAGGAAGAAGTAGCTTACAAGTGCGGTCTCTTCATAATTCTCTTCACTAGTTTCCCTTTTCGTCCAGCGATGATGATGAAATAGCAAGGCCTCACGAGATCTCAAATCCAGAACATTCGGCGCGAAACTGTCAGGAATATCGAAAATTTTCATGTACTTCACAGCGTTCTTTTCCAGCCTTTTGATGTCTTGCAGCACCAATTCTTCGAGTTCAGTATAACCTCTAACAAAATATCGATGAAAAGACGATTCACAGACACATAGAGATTACCTGAAACGCTTCAGCTCCATCCCAACTAGTTTGTCCAAAAACGTAATCAGCCTCTTCCTTCGATAGACATCCTCACCGATAAATGATTCCATCAAATCATTCTTGTTGGATAAGAGCAAATGGCAAACAACCTTAATAAATATTTGGACGAAACAAATAACTAAAACAAATAAAAAGCTTACTTCATCGAACGGAAAAGCATCTCGCACGTTGAAGTATATTATCCAATTGACGGCGATTTCAATATCATTTCTTCGCAAAATGGTCTAAAAAATTATTTTTAGTCCCACAGTTATAATACTCATTTAGTAGTTCAGGAAGTAGAAAATGCCTTGATTAAAGGAATCAACAGCTTCTGCTTCTTTTCTTCATCTCCTGGAAACCGAAACGCAAAAGCTATAAATCGAAGATATTTTGGTCGAAAACGGGCAACAACTTTCAATGCATCAATCTAAACTTTATAATTAAGGAAGTTGAAGACGCAAAAATTGAGCACATACGTATATATCTTTATCACTAGGCATCTGTTCCAAAATAGCGTCTTGGTCTGTTGGATCGCATTGGCTGATAAACTCGACGAAAAGCTGAAGCACTTGAACAGCTAGAGTAGTGGAACTTCTTTGCACGACATCACTGGCAAGTGTGTGGAATTCATTGAGTAAGTGAAGGAAGCCCTCAAAGACATCGAAAATATCCTCTTCTGCAAAATATCTTCGAATCATTTGTCCGATGATGTTGTGCTTAGAGGCTTCATCCATTTTCATGGACTTATCCTCAAAGACCTGTTTAACACGAGAGACGCATTTTTTAAAAGACATCCGGCTGTCCTCTTTGGATTCATTTGTGCCAACATCGCTAGACATCACTTTTTCATAGAACAGTTACTGTAATGAAAAAATGGATGATTAGGAAAGTGATACCAATATCGAGAATGGATAAATTTGGCGCTACTTGGTTATATACTCCTTCCCCCCTCTCCAAAAAAATCGATTTTTCCAAAAGTGTCTAATAACCATTTTTTATGTAATTTATGTTAAAAAACTAACAAGAACTATTTTAGAGAAGTTGAGGGTAGTCACAGATTCTTAAAATTTAAACTACTGATCACTTTAAAAACAACAAAACGCCAAGAATATTTTCTAATTTTTGAATTATGTTTTAACTTTTTCCTGCAATATTTGAATTATCAGCAGCCTTTTTCATGTCTTAATAATTTTTAGGCGAATTTGCTTTATTCAACCATCAAAAAATTCCTTACTTACAATGTCTAGGTCAAACAACACGTTTCGAATAAGAGTGTTCAACAAAATTTTTCAACATTTATTTCCGATTTCTAATTTTAGTAAGTACTGTAGTGTAATCTGTTTGTCACATGCGTTGACCTGTACACTGATGCTTTTCCGTAACGGCTCAAGACATTTGCGGGCTAAAATTTCGAATAGAAAACCTTTTTATTCAAAAGAAAACAAACTTTTGCTTATGGTTTTAATAATGGTAACAATGGTCTTTGACCAACGATAGCTAAGAGAGCTCTTCTTTGCAGACATTGCTGATCTTTTAGAGAAGATGCAAGAAATACGCCCAACGTTTGTTCGTCTCATTGTAAGGCTTTTCAGCGTTCATCATGACACAATCAGTCTTGCAATCAAACGCTTATAAGATGGAATCGAATCCTGCATTGTGGTACAATGAAAACATTTTGAGTAATTTTTACTATAAATTTGCTGTTATGAAGTCAGTAAACGTTTTGATGTGGTTGTTTTCTGTCGATCAGCTATTTTGTGTATAAAGCTGCTTGAAATCTGTCCAAAATCGCCCTCCTCTCGTGGGAGCGAAACACTGGCAGAATTTTCAAAAAATGTTGCTGTTTTTTTGAATCACCCTGTAAGTGCAGCATCGTAGAAAGCGAGATCATGGGGTCAATAACACGGCAAAAATTGATTATAAGTCAAAATTGATTAGCAACCAAATCCTGAAGACCAGCAAACTCTAAAAACAAACACCAAAGGATATTGTTTTTAAAACTTATATTAAAAAGCTTTTCCAATCCAACGTGTTCTCCAAGGATCAGAAACAAAGTATATTCAACTTTATTTCCACACTTCACCTTACTTCATAGCGAATATAAATATATATTTTTCTAATTAAATCAACAAAAAGCAAGAAAAAACATGTAGAAAGGAATAATTATTTCTCAAGACCAAGACAAGTTTGGCTTATTAGCAGTGTTGGCAATTTGAATCTAGGATCCGGTCGAAATTTTCCCCGCCAAATTAGTTCGGATTCAAAGATTCAAATTGCCAACACTGCTTATTAGCTAGCAAATGAAAAATCTATTGCATAGATTTGCAAATGGAGAGGCCAAAGGAATGCCTACAAACAAGCAAGTTGCTCAAGTGACTAAAGTTGAGGGACCCGATGTGCAGAAGGTAATAAGCTAGACGCAAGTTCCATCTATAGTGCTGCTGTCTACTTGGTTGGCGGCTCCTCCATCGGACTGGATGGTGTTGATGGTAGGTGTCAGGGAAATTAGATTGGTGCGTCGACCAATCACCTAAGAAGTTGTTTGATTGTTAAAAAAATTGTAAAAATTTATCTTCTTTTTAAAATTCACTATGTATACAACAGACAGAAAGGCAATTTTTAGTTGATTTTTAAACCTTTATAAAAGGAAACTAGGGTTGCTGGTATTTAAAAGTGCAAACAATGCTGGTTGCTTAGTATTTCAAAAAAAAAGGGAGGTTATTTCAAAAAAGCAGTTTGTTGCAATGCAACAAATTGCTTTTTTGAAAGGGGTAACTAAAATTAAATAAACTGAAAGCATACAGCTAAGCAAATTTTCAAATATTGTACAGGAGTAGGGTTGTCGACGCGTCGAAATTTTTGACGGGTCGGGTCGAATCGAACGTCGAAAGTCGAAATTTTCGACTCGTCGGGTCGAGTCGAACGTCGAAAAATATCGACTTTTCGACGTGAAAAGTCGAAATCGACGCGTCGAGTCGACAACCCTATACAGGAGGAATTTGAAATTTTTTTGTTTCCTCTAAAGTCTCCGAAAAGCTTATAATAGAGGCTTTGAAAATCAACGCAAAAAATTTCCTGTCCCAGCAGAGCGCAAAGGCTATCACCAAAACCAACCTTTCCAGGCCTAGCCCATGTGCAAACAAAACCTTCTTGACTGAAACAAACAATGTTTTACATAATTGAAATGAACAAGAAAAATGACAAAAAAATAACCATGCAGTGACTAAGCAATCCTCCCTGAACTACAAATATTAGTGAAAAAAATAAAAATAAAGCAAAACCCACCTAAAATGTAGGACAGTCAGCCGTTCATGAGCAATTTTTTTGCACACAAGTGGTTCGATCAGCGGCACCATTGGCAATCTAGGGCATTGAGCTGTTCCTTAAACGTTTTATTCAGCAACTTTTTCACAAGTTAAAAACACAAACCAAATATTCTGTTGGTATCATCCCTTCTCATAGTTAAAACATTGGAGTTAGTGCTGTTGCCGTTGGGTGAAAGACCGTTTAGGCTGGAGGAATTGTCATTGTTCCTTGTCCATCTGGAAATAAACATTGTAACAAAATTTTTCTTTTTCCAAAACACCTGTCATGTCCAGTAAGCTTAGAACCAAACGAGAGTCCTCTTTTGTGCAACTTCTTCAACCGGCTTTTGCTTTCTTTGCTCTGTTGTGTTGAATCTGTCACAGATGGCTGTATTTGATTATAAGCAGTGGAAGTTGTTGCTGTGTTCTCACTATCCTCTCTTTTCAGACTCTATAAGGGTGTATACTAGGTGAGTTTACCGAAAGTCAGAAGAAGTTTAAAATTTTTAGTTTCTCTTCTACTCGCAAAAAAAACCATAATAAAAACCTTTTTAAAAATTTATCATTAAGTTTTCCTTTCTGTCTCTAAACTCTAACCTGTATATCTTAAAAATTTGACTTTTAGTAGTATTTTTGACTTATGGAAGTTCAAAGATTACACTTGTTCAAAATTTTGAACATGTTTTTCATTTCCCATTTCAAAGACATTTTGCCGGCTGACCGGTCTGCGGGGATGGGTAAATGTGGCGAAAAAGCCACAAAACGTTGCTAACCGGGCTTTTAAACCCCATAACTTATTTATCGGTAAAAACTTGAGGCCGGAGTTACTTTAGGGCTTCCTCGATTTCGATGTATTTAACCACTTCCAGAACAATTTTAGGCGCTGGAAACAAAGAGAACATATTATTAGGTGGCGATCGACCATTGACCACAAAAAAAATCTTTTTATCAAAAATTGATCAGATTGCCTTGGTATAGACAAAAAAATTCGAATATTTTCAAATGTCGTTTTTTTATGTTTTTATAATTTCTAACGGTGTTTTATGAAGGAACTTTATAAAAAATCGATGAGAAAGAAGCTCGACGAACAAATTTTTAGCTGTTATGGCTCATTCGCCACACTTGCCTATCCCTGCGGGTCTTCAATTTCATCAGTGACCTTATTGCAACCGCACTCACATCGCTTTTTCCAACAGAATTGCTATATTCTATTGAGATTACAGTCGCGTTATTGCTAGCTGCCTTCTTGTTATCCTTGCCAGATACAAATCCAGCATTACTGTTCACATTAATTGTGTTTGTCGGAGTAATATCACAATTAAAGCGAGACTCCTGATAATTTTTGTTCAGCGAAACACCATCCGCACCATTTCTCGACTGGAAAATATCATCTGGCAACTCCCAGAGGCAGATTTGAGTGTCATGCGAGACAGTCCCTAAAGAAGTGTTTAGCAACGGCAAAAACTATTTGTAAAAATCATTATACCAATTCTGTAGCACGTTTTTAAGCTCCCCGAATGCTTGCCGAAAATTGAAGATGAATTGTTGTGGAGTTCCTCCGTACCTCCACTAGCTGTAGCTTTTTCACCGGCAGCTAGCCAAGCCATTGAAGTGTTAGTAAAAGAATCCTGAAGGTGTAAATTTTGATTAAAGTTTTTTTGAAAGGTTACCTTATGCGGTCGAATCAAGAGACTACTTGTAGAAGAGATTCCCGAAGAGAAAGGAACACAATTAGAGAACAGATTGCTACTAAACTCTTTGGAAGGCGATTGACTAGAACTGGCACCATAGCTAAAAACATCTTTTGCCGAAGTAGGAGAATGTGTATGGTCCATTGAATAGGTGGATTTTGGTGGTGTGACGTGTGAGGCAATCCTATTTCGGCTCGTGATTTTCAGCGGATGTCCTAGATACACTTGCTTTGAAATAATGAAGTGAATTTCTAAAAAGTGCTAGCATATTGCCAACAACTAAAACTATTAACCATTGGAACGGTTGACAGAGGCCTCTCGTGTATCTGAGTCCACATCCACGACACCACCTCGCTCCACTTGCACACCAAGACCATAAGCTAGAGGATCGTAGTCCTGTTTTATATATGGATCAAAGGCCACCTGAAAACATCGATTAATAATTAATTGCCTTGAGCTAGTAACAAAACCTGAGAAATCCAACTTTTATGGCCCTGACCACGACACAGAACCCGCTTCTCTTGCACAGAATATATCGTTAGCATGTCGTCTTCTCCACCAGCAGCAATCAACTATAACAATTTGTGACTTATAGAAGTACTCATCAAAAAGTCCCAGTTTACCTGCAAATCGGGTGACCAAGCCAAACATAATAGACCCCCAAAAAATGACTTGATATAGCCCAATAATTCCATCGACTCATAATTAAAAACTCGAAGAAACCCATCTTGTCCAGCTGTGGCTAGGAATTTCCCATCACGGCATGAAAATTCAAATTGATTGACTAAAAATTTACGTAGATTAGACGGAAGACAGGAATAGTTAGCTTATCTATTCACCTGCTCCAGATCCAATCGTCCATTTTTGAATGGGATTACGAGGAGACTTGGTTTTGCAGTTGTACACTGCATAGCCTTCACCCTGCTTGAACAGCTGGTAAACTGGTGGATTGGGGGTGCATATGTATTCATCGTTGTATACATACAGATTCCCACTAAACATAGCCTAACTTTAATGCAAAAAACTCAGCCGTATGAAAAGGAACAGCCACCTAGCATGAGAAGCGATGAACAAGGAAGTTTGACCAGGCACCCACTTAAGACAAGTAACTGAAAACGAAAATCAACTGGTATTGGAACTTTTAAATGAGAAAGTAATCTGACCAGCAGATTTATCAATAACCCGATCTTCATTGTATCTGAAAAAAAGTACCTCAAGTCAGTAAAATGGCATTAAAAAAACTTACAGTCTCGATTGAAACTCTTTCTGATAGGGATCGATTAACTGAATTTGACCAGCGGAAAACCCAATAATCAGTTGTACAGACTCTTGTGTAGCTGTCTCTTGATTAAAATCCTAAAAAGAGAACACCATCGAAAATCGAAATGAACTAAAAATTAAGAATCGCACATGACAAGTTGGAAAAGTGCCTTTGTAAACCCGTTTGTCCACCGGTTTCGACAAATCGGATGCGTTATGAATACCGCTGAAAAAATTCACAGCGTATTGACAAAGAATGAAAACCAGATAAATTTAAGGCTTACCCATAGTCATACACATAAATTTCTCGACCAACATTGAAGCAAATTCGTTCTATGTAAGCCGGAGTTCCATTAGAAATTTCAGCTTGTCGATCAACTTCATTCTCATTACCTGGAGGATAGATCCCTTTTAAAGGAACAGAGAGAAAAGACACTCGCACCTAAAACTTTGTTGGTAAAAATTGATGGAAAAAAATAAAAAACACACAGGTGAGTTGGAAATAGGGCTAGCTGCTTGATTAAGTGGAAGCCTAGTTGGCCTGCTATATTCCGAAATGGTCATTTGCTTGTAAATACCTTCAGGGGCACAAAATTGTGTTTTTATAGACTCGTCAGTGGAAGTAGAGATGGCTGGACCTTGTTCAATATAAGATGAAGAAATGACTCCACATTTGTTGCCGTAAAGTGCCGCAGTTTGCATCATCCAACAAGAACACGCAAGCTATTAGTGTGAAGAGAAAACACGGGACACCGGAACAACCATAGACAGTCAAATTGCTCAGTATGGCTTCTTCAATTTTACTAGGGATCTTTTGGTGCATCTCTCATAAAGCATCTCATGCAAAAGTAAGTCTTTTATAAAACCAGTTCTTACAGGATACAGGTGGTCTCTATAGCAGAAATTTCAAAGAAGTTCAGTTATTTATTTAAAATAGACCACTGACCATTAAAAATATTTTAAGAAGGCCATTATGCTACACTAATCTGACTAAAAATGTTTTTAGCTGCGCCCAAATTTGCCGGAATTAATTGTTGCAAACTTGCGGCAAATTTGAAAATGCTTTGTAGCATGTACAGTCGACACTCGATATAACGATCACGCCAAAAAGTTCGATCCACAGCTGGTCCAACCATTTTGTTACCTCAACTTTTGACATCTTCTGCCAATTTTGATACTGATGTCTCTAAGGAAAAAAATCGCAAGGATTCTAAATTTGCCAGTCGTTTTTTTCAAAACTCAACAATTTCGCCTTTAAAAAAGAGAAAATTCGATACAGTCAATCCTCGATTTAACGAAACCCCTGGGGACTGACTCAAAGAGGTCGTCAAACCGAGGGTCGTTAAATGGAAGGTTCTTAACCAAAAATTTTCCAAGGCGTCGTTAATTAGCTAAACCAAATAGACGCTCACTTGGTGGATGCAGATGCCCACTTGGTGTGTTTTTTTTTTAATTATTGAGAGAATAAAGTCAACCCTTGACTTTATTGGACCCCCTTCGGTTTAACGACCATCCTCAGTCGGTCGCAACCGTGTAAAATACCCTTGATTTAACGACTCCTCGCTGATTTTGCGATTATTATCTGGCTTAAACTATGATTTTTTTCAACTTTTCTTTAACGAGAAACAGCAGCAATCATCAGCTAGAAAAGCGATTGAATATTCCCAGAAGCACAATCGTTGGTATTATTAATAACAAGATATCAATTTTGAAAGCCATTGATAATGGCAATGAGGCTAAAAGAGCTCATATTAAAGCGGGGAAGTATGAAAACATGGAAAAGGTGCTTGTCAACATAGCAACTCGTTGGATTGTTCCTTGTATAAGGAGCGAGAAAAGAAGGAAAGTCAATCCCAAATTACAAATTTCTTTCAACTTTCAAAATAATAATACATACTTTTGCTTCTTACTTGTGTTCACAGTTAGCTCCTAAAAAAAATCTAATTTAATTATTTGGGGTTTCATTTTTCATTTATTTAGGTTATCTTTGATTATAAAGGCATGTTAACAAATGTTGTCATCAAGTGGCCAGGATCTACTCACGATGCCTTCATAATGCGCAACTCACAGGTCTAGGAGGGGTATAAAACAAGTCAATTTCGTGGAATGACAATTGGTGACAGAGGATATGCTCCTCGACCGTGGCTCATGGTTCCATTCGTCACTACAAATACACTGGCTCAGAAAAAGTTGATTATTTCACTCTTTGTTTTTGTATCATGCCTTGTATCAAATAGATATATGTTGAATGCTTTAGATATAATGGGGCTCTTTGCACTCTATAGCTAATGCCAAAAGCTAATGCTAGAGCTATTACTAGTACTAATGCTAACAGTTTGTGTAATCAAGTGGATCTTTTTCTTTTAATTGTTGCTTTTTAGTATATACAATCCTTCATGTCTTCAATTGTTTTCAGACCGCCTTGAGTCCCCATTGCTTGCGATTCCACCAAAACATGTGATTACGGGCTGGTGACATAGAAATGTTTGCCGTTTTGTGGAGTACTTTTCAAATTTAGGAAATTAAAACTAAAATTTTAGTTTCAGTTTTTGGAAACACTGATTCAAATGCAGAATGAAGGTCAAAAACATATTCTGCTCTTGAACATTTCAAATTTTTATTCAGCTTCTGATTATTGGAAGCATTGGTTGTAGGTCAATTTATCGTAGGGCAATTTACCACTAGGGCAATTTACCACTAGGGCAATTTACCACTAGGGCAATTTACCACTAGGGCAATTTACCACTAGGGCAATTTACCATTAGGGCAACTTACCGTCGCCTGTAAAAGTTAGCTCGTTTGAAGTGTAATTATTCTGTTTTTTTTTTTCTGCGGGGTCAAATTCGAGCTAAACCAGATATTAAGACGTCAAATATTTTATGAATTTTAGTTGAGCTCTATGGATGGCAACAAATCTATTGGAACAAACCAGCAAAACAGTATGGAGGAGTATAATCGGTTGTTCGCTCAGAGGTCCTTACTCTTCTACAATATAACTCAGCGAAGATATTTTTTGGGGAAATTTTGCGCGTTAATTGGGAATTTTGAAGAAACTTACGACTTTTTCCAAACTCAATCAAATCAAACTCAATCCCAACTGTAGTTTACTAAACTCAACACTTTTTTTTTTTCGAACTTCTTTAAGCTATATTCCAATTCTTATCAAGGTGACCGAGGGTTAACTTTTTGTGCTGTATTGATATTTAGAGAATTTAAGAATTTGGATCGCTCACCGAGATACGATCATTTTTTGACTTAAACTAAATTTGAGTTTAGCAAACTTCGACCCCTGGCTAAATTTAGATTGAGTTTCAATCTAAAATTGCTCATGTCTCAACAAATAAGCGACGTTCTGAAATTATTTAAAGACCATTCTATACAGTTCAAAGGGTTTCGGGGTCACCTTGATTAGATTGGTTGTAAGAAAGATTGAAAGAGAAGATTGAGTTTAAACTCGAGTTAAGTTTGACTGTAATTTTTGGTAGCACTAACTCTTCCGACATTGGAATGATTGTTTTTGCCTTTTAGATATACCCCAGAAGACAAAGGCTATGCTACAGCTATCAGGGAGCCAATAATAATTTATCCTTACTTGAACCCTCGTTTCAGATACAGAGGTAAACGTTTTCATGCTATATTGGGAAATAATTTGAAAGGTTTAGAAAGATACTATGTGAGCTCATTGTCTAACACGCCGAAATCAAATGCTTCTCGAACTTCGGTGGGTGGTGAGTCTGCTCAAATGGCTCCTTGGCAAGCAGGCCGAAAAAACATTTGAAGTGATTTCGAATATACTGTCAATCATCACCAAAATTTTGGGAAGATTTCATTCGTTGATTCTAAAACATGTTGAGTTTTTGTGCTGCATGATAATTTTTTCAATTGCTGCTTATGTTACGGTTTTTCTCGTTTTATTGTGCTTTTTCTTTTACAACTGTTACAACATTCCACTAATTCCTAATCCTAAGCAATGTTGGGGATTGAGCGAGAAAACCTCGAGAATCTCGGTTTCTCGTTCTTCTTTTTTACCTCTTTTCGTGTTTGGCTTCTTTCTCGTTCCCGGTTTCTTGCTTGACAAACGAACAAGAGAAGACAAAAATAAACAAATAAACAATTAATAGCCTTGAAATTAGTAGAGGAAAAATGGTTTTAGTTATGTTACGCGGGAGTCTGAGTGGGCTTTTAGTAAAACTGAAATCCAATTTGCATTTGAGCTGTACACTTTGCAAATTTGCAGTTACAGTCGAACCCCGCTATAACGGAATTTTTTTTCGGTCCCTTGAATACTGTTATAGCGGGGTTCGACTGTAGTAAAATCGGCCCCTGGTTCGGCATCTCAACATTTCGTTGTGCATACATCAGGTTTACTCATCTTCTTAAATTGAGCTCTTCATAATGATCACTTCTCTCATTGTATTGTGTTATGCAGTTGTATTTCAAATATTGTCAGTAAATAATGGCTTGACTTGATGTGGTAGTTAGGTTCTAAAGTTTCTCAGCCGAGATTTCGGGTTTGGGTGGCCGAGAATCTCGCTTCTCGGGCTTTGCAACTTTCTAGTCTCGGTTTCTGGCTCAAGGACCCTAGTCCCCAAGGTTCGTACTCATTTGATCGCAACTCATTTGATCGCACTCATTTGATCGCACTCATTTGATCGCAACTCATTTGATAGCAACTCATTTGATCGCAACTCATTTGATTGCAAATCATTTGATGACAGCACCATGTTTTAGTTACTGGAGCTGCGCAAAGAAAAGTCTTGAAATACATTTATGGTCAAGAGTATCGCTCGGATTCATCTCGCAGGTAAGTCTGTGCGCGCATCTCTAACCCTTCAAGCCTCCTACGCCCCCTCCGGGGGCTTGGGGTTGAGATGCGCACACACACATACCTGAGACATAAATCACTCGAAAATGACTCTGGGTGCATAAAACGTGTATGCATACCAGAGTTTCTCTATGCAGTAAGCCCCAGTTAACAAAACTATGTTTAAGATTTTTTTTTTGATTGAGCCCTCCTTAGAAAGTGGCCCCTTACTTGTCCCCTCGTAAAATAATATCTAGTGCAATGAACCATATAAACAAAAATATAGTAATGACAAATTTTTGCATTTGCAAATATTTGCGAAACGTCCATACGCCGAAAATTATGATAAAATGATTTGCGATCAAA
>BBSZ01014048.1:35345-55686 GCA_000981365.1 Subanguina moxae
GGATAGAGCTCGTAAAAGTAGTAGACAAATGTCAAAAAATAAAAAACACATCGAAAAAGCTCCGGCCTGTGAATTTTTTTTGGTCGTAACTTGTCTTTTCTTTCTTATAGATAATTTTTGCATTTGCAAATATTTGCGAAACGTCCATACGCCGAAAATTATGATAAAATGAGTTGCGATCAAATGAGTTGCGATCAAATGAGGGTGTACGGTCCCCAACACTAATCCTGAGGGCTCTGCAGCTAACTATTCAAACTTTTCACTTTCCATTCCGATTTCAGGTAAAGATAATTGACCTCTTTTAAGTCTACGTTATTAATATTATGTTATGCCGACCTGATTCTTGTAAATTTTGTTAGTAATGTTCCCAATCCGCCCTTGTCGTCTTTGTTTTTAGGGCCATTGCGTTCTGCATCTGTATCTTTTAATATAATTTTTTTTTTGGCTTCTTGCTAAAATATTACATTAAACAGTTCCCCATCGTAACTTTAGCCTATTCGTGACGCTTTATTAGAGACTGGAGGTCTATTAGTGTAAATGCGGTGTAAAAGCAGTGAGATAGCAAGAAACTGGGACCTTGGAATTTTGCGAATTTTTTTTTATGTAAGTGACAACCAATTTGTTTGTTACTGCATCCTACAAATCAAAACTTCTGATTTTTAAAAAAAGTATATGATACAATTTATAATCAGCACCTCTTATCTCAATATTTAGGTTATAAATTCGATTCTATAGTTGCGCCCTAGTCTAGTCTTTAGCGCATTTCAATTCTTTAACATAACCAAATTTAAAACATATTTACTCAACTTATTTCATAAATTCTTTCTGATTTCATAAAAATGAGTGATCCAGAGTTACTTTCACCACAAAACCAAGAATCCATCTCAAAAATAGCTTCAGCCGATTTATTGATAGAGAGAAATTCCTCCAGCCCATCTGAATCCCATTCAAGTAAACCTTTATTTGACTCTAACCTAGATGAATACGAAAAATTATTTTGCAACAGGTAAACAATTTGGCAAATGCCATGCTTAATCTGTTATAAGCATAGACTAACATATTCAGGTACACATCCAAGGACGAAGACTTCGTCAAAAAATCGAGCGTCACACAAATTGAGCCCATCCACATCTTCCCTTGGCACGTACGAAGTAATGATTTTAATGGAGCCAACAATGGAGGAGGAGGAGGAGGGAGCACAAGAAACCACAACGATCAGCGATGGAACCAGAGAGGTCGAAATTCAGACAGCTCTCGTAATAAGAGCAGTGATTCTCGAAGGGAACGAGACGTCGAGTTTGATACCCGAGACGCTGGCGACTCTCGCGGACAAAGAAATTATAATCATAGCAAAGGTTACAATTACCAGAGAAGGAACAATTGGTTTGATTTTGCCTGACTTTTAATATTATTATCAGCACAAAATGTTTAGGGGAGGCCCCAATTCTTCAGATTCCTCGATCAAGGAAATAAATCAACCAGCCAAATAAATTGTGGATGAATATTCTTCTGGTTTTTGATAAAGCTTTGCCTTTTTTTAATTTATTTATTAGGCAAAAGGTGTGCTAGCGCTTTTAGCGGGCTTTAGAAAGTGTCCCGACTTTTGCGACATTTGTCTCAAAAGTCGGGAAACGACTACGCGCCTTTGTAGCGGTACGGTATTGATATATTGCAAGCTTATAAAAGGTCCTCTTCCACTCTAGTTCTTCGATCTTTTATTCCAATACTAAAACCTTCGAAGCCGCTGCTTATAAAAAATGATATTTGATTCGTACCTTGTACAAGTGACTGCTTTTAGAATTACACGTGTTTTCTCCAGCTTTTATGATCTTTTGCTATTTTAATGTCATTGTTTTATATGCGAGCTAATAAATATTCAAGACAGTTTGTTCACCAGCGAAAATTGATTCAAAAGCTACCAAAATCTTCAGCATAATTGCTATTTTTAGGATTACTCATGAAATAATGCTTGAATTGTTTTTAGTTGATCATGTTAAGTTGTGCACTCTCAATTAAACTCTTGCTGGAGAAAGCATCTAAATTTACTTTGCATTTTTAGAATCTCAAAAGGACGTAAAATAATGTCAGCTGCACAATGTTTGTCAGCTTCTATCGCCGGTGTCAGCACTACTAGAAAAACAGAAGAAATCGGCAAGGCTGAGGCGGAGCTCTACGATCGTCAAATTCGACTTTGGGGTCTTGAAGCTCAGAATAGGTTTGTTGTCTAATTTGCATTCATGCCTGTGGTATTTTGACTATTTAGACTTCGTAATGCATCCGTTCTCTTGGCTGGGATGAGTGGACTCGGTGCTGAAGTTGCCAAAAATTTGATGCTTTCTGGTCTCAGGTCTCTGACTATTATGGACGACAGAATGGTTTTTCCCGTAATATTTTTTGCAACTACTAATATTATGAATTTTAGGTGACTGAAGATGATTACTCCTCGCAATTCTTGCTGTCACCAGGATTAGTTGGAGAAAATGTTTACCTTGGAAATAGCTTAATAAACTTGTAACTAATCAACTCATGTCTTTCAGCGAGCGGAGTCCTCAAAACAAAAAACTCAGGTGCTCAATCCAATGGTCGATTTGGTTGTTTTGGAGGAAAGCCTCGAATCGCAGTCCGATGAATTCTTCAAAAAATTTGATTTGGTGATACTCATAGACCAGAAGTATCGGCTTGTTGGAAAGGTCGATAATATTTGCCGCAAAGGCGGAATCAAGTCTGCTTTTAAATTAATCTGGCCAAAGCTGTGTTTTGATTATAATCTGCAGGTTTCAATCTGGAGGTGTTTTTGGGTGGATTGGATATGCATTCTTTGACTTCAATAATCATACTTTCTTGATGTGCGTCTTTATTTGACTAATGCTTTGATATACCTAGTTTTTCTTTAGACCGAAGCCAAAGCCATCTTCTGACGTGGCTACTCTTCATGATTCGGATGAAGAAGGTGATGGAGAAGAGCCAGCTGTGAAGAAAAAGAAAATGGATGTTACTTTTGAGGTCGACACTGTTACTTTGGAAGATGATGCTGAACAAAAAATTCGAAAGGTTATCTTAGCCGTGCTCGCTTTGGATTTATGATTAACAATTTTCAGAATGTAGACTTCTCGAGTTTTGAACAAGCTTTTAATGTGGACTGGTCATCCAAGCGCTACTCTCGTCGTGTAAGGTCGTCTGTACCTTCGACCTACTTCCAAATTCGAGGTATGATAAATTGAGTTGTCTTGACCATGAATCTGATTGATGCCTTTAGCTCTCCTTCGTCTTTATGAAACTTCCCAAGAATTTACAGTGCAGAAGATTAAGGATCAATGGAAAGAAGAACTGGAAAAGGCAAACCTGGGCGAGAGTTCGCAAAATATTTATTTAGATGATTTAAAATTGTAAGAATACTTATTTTTCAGTTAGAAAGATTCCATTTATTTAGCTTTGCTGCCCCCCAGCTTAGCCCAGTCTGTGCAATTGTGGGCAGTATCATTGGTCAAGAAGCCATTAAGGCAAGCTATTTCAAAATTTATATCATGAAGTTTTGAATTTCAGTCAATCTCTCAAAATGACCCTCCACTTGAGAATGTGTTCCTCTACTCGGCTTTGGAAACTACTGGAATTGTTTGTAATCTCCCTCCGAAGCTTTAAGAAACATATCTGCATATATTTGACGTCTTTGTTTGTCCTGTCGTTACGTTGCTGAATAAATTTTTCGAAATGCGGTTGTTTTTTTTTTGTTTCGTTATACAGCCTGATACATGAGCGAGGCTTGAATTCGTATATGAAGTTTAAAGTAAATGTTTTTAGGGGTTTTTCATCAAACTTGCCAAAATGCCCTTTTTTTTACATTTTTGATGATTGACGCCCAACTCAAACCCAGGCAGAGTCGCACTTCCCAACTCAACTCTAATTTTTTTTTGAATATTTGGTTGTTTTGCGATCGAAAACACAAAGCAGGCTCCTGACTGCAATAGATAAAAGAAAATACTGAAAGATAAATATTGAGTGTCCACTTTTGGGGGTAATTAGAGTGATATGGGTGTGAGTTGGCGGGTTTTGGTGGATGTGAGCTGGGATATGTACGAGTTGAGTTTTTACGACTTTTGATTACTTAAAAATTGTTTTTTATAAATCCTAACTCAACAATTTCGCTTCTAAAAAATAGGATACTCAATATAACGATCACTTTTTTTCAAAAAGCGTGATCGTTATATCGAGTTTTCTATTTTTGGTTGGCAATAATATTGGCTTTTTGAAAAACTACTGGCAAATTCAGAATCCTTACGATTTTTTGCCTTAGAGACATAAATATCAAAATTGGCAGAAGATGTCAAAAATTGAGGAAAAAAAATGGTCGGACCCAACTGTGGATCGAACTTTTTGGGGTGATCGTTATATCGAGCGTCGAATGTTTTTATTAAACAGAAGGTGGACCTAGCGGATTTTTAAATTTTGACAAGCGACAACACTTTCCAGTTAATCCAATGCTATTGCTTTGAAATTCCCTCCTGCTCAATGTTTCTTTTGTTTTACTATCTTCTTAAATGATTTGTCAGCTGATTTATACATTTTTTGGTACTTATCGGTCATCTCTCCCTATTTTTAAAATTTTTATTTTTGCATTTCTCAACAACAAAATATGTTTTTAACAGTGTGAATTCGATTTCTAGACTTGATCGGCTGCCTTGAACACTTTAGCATAATCACTAAGCGTTTTCTATTAATTAAAAATAAATAAAAAATGGGGAGAGATAGCCGATAAGTACTCATTTTTTAGTGTTGATGACGAAGCAGGAAATTTTGGCAACGTACCGAAAAATATTCCGCATTGCAAGCCGCTGGACCGGTAATTACTTTCTGGTGATTATTGTATCTAAGTCAAATGTTTTGCCTTTAGCGTTGAACCCTGAGAATACATCAACTGAAAGAGAATATTTGAAAAGTGAGACAAGAAATCAGTTCCGCTCTAATTTGCAGGTAGTTGCAGCCTCCTGCAAATTAATATTCTTATTTGAAAACTTTAGGAAACTGATCCGTTGAAGGTTCGCGCATTTTTGCAAGACGCTGAAGTAGAACTTTGTTTCTCAGAATACTTGCAGCCTTTTAACTACTCTTTTTAGAAAAAGATCGCGATTGCTAAGCATTACGGGTAACTACTATTAGACTTAGATAAAATTTTAGTGGATACAAAATTCGACGCTACTCGAATATATTCCTCCCCCCACAAAAAAAGGTATACTCCCGAACAAAACTCTAGGGTAGGTCTATGCGCGCATCTCTAACTCTGAATCTCGTGTCGCCCCGTCTGCTCTCTTACAGAGGCTCGGGGTTTGGAGTTGAGATTCGCACACAAACATACCTGAGACATAAATCATTCGAGAACAAGCTCTGGATGCATGAAAATAGCATGCATACCAGAGCTTCTTTATGCGGTAGGTCCCTGTAAGGGAAACTATGCTCAAGGTCTTCTCTTTTACTACAGAATGGCCCCTTCCTTGTTTCTTCCCCTCCCTTGTACAGCCCTTCTTCCCAATAAAATATGATTGAATAGCTCTTTTGCAAAATGGTCCTATTCTTTTCCCTTCCCCTCATAGTACAGCCCTCAACCCCTTTGAAATACTTTTTGTTTGTTTTTTTTTTTGCATAAAATATACTTAAAAATGCTTTTTAAGCACTTTTAGAAAAATTGGTTTTTTGGGGGAAGGGAGTTATAACCAAATGGCTTTGAGGATTGGGGGACTTATTCTAGTAGCGCCCAGAAGTCGTACTTTTTTTTAGAATCCCATACGATAAACCAGCTTATTTACCTCCTTCAACCTCATACGGTACTTTTAAACCTAGATCGGTATTGAATTTTTTGTGCAGTCTTGCATCTTAATTTAAGATGTCAACGTCAAGTCGAAAACCTTCAAAATCCGACAACCTAAGAAAAGTGACCATTGAGACTTTTCGCCTTCTTCCTGATGAGATAAAGAAATTTGCTCTGTGTTACATGGCTGGAGCTCCTCTTTCAACAGAAGAGTTAAATAAATTACCTGAATGTTTGAGACTCAATGAGATTTTGGATTTATTGCTTTCTTGTGAGATACGAAATATTTATCCAGGCAAACAAGTATTTGAAAGGAACTTATTCAAAATTGTTATTAGGAAGGTTATTGTTTGAATGTATGGGGAAATAAAAAAAAAAATTTTATAGCTTGAATCGTGCAATGTGGAGATATCTGACGTCTTGTATAACAAATTGTGTGAAGCAATGGTGTCTACAGAAGAAAATGTTCGATTTTTCCACAGAATTTTTTTGGATGTAGAAAACGAACACTGTTTTGTAATTCGTGAGAATTGTGAACAAATATCCAATGGTGAGAGCAGTTTCCAAATTTTTCATGTTTGTACACGAAGCTGTGTTTTAGGTACAACAGGATTAGCCACTTGGCATGTATGAAACAAATGTTATTTTTTAATTTCTCAATTTGCTTTTTTATAATTTGAGGCATCTATCTGTATGGCAGAATTCATTCGTTGTGGAATGATTGGTTTAAGCAGTAAGCAGTTGAATGTGCTCGAACTGGGTTCCGGTTGTGGGTTGGCGGGTAAGACGTACAAACATTGATATCAAACTCTCTTTTATGATTTAGGTATCTGTGCCGGGAAGTATCTATCTCAGAGCTTGACAAGTTTGGTCCTTACTGATGGAAACATGGAGGTCTTGAAGCGCTTGAAGCAAAATGTGCTTTTAAATTATGATGAAAACTCTTTGGATGGAGCTGATGATGCTGGTGGGCTGAAAATCTTTGTTGAACTTCTTGATTTCACGAGCTACGACCTTTCCAACTTGCCTGCAGTACCAGACATTGTATGTTGAATTTCTAATCATCTCGCGTATTTGTATTTTAGGTGTTAGCATCGGGTTAGTCAAGTCTCAATGACTTTTTTAAAATTGTGCCACTCCATTAATTCCGCAGTTTAGACGTAGTTTATGATTTGGAAATCATACCTTCGCTCTGTTCTTTGCTGAATGACCTGTTAGGTATCTCTGATGGTACCGTAGCCTTTGTTTCATGCACAATTCGTAACTCTGATACGGTAGCCACCTTCGTGAATTCAGTCGGTTAGTAACCTCCGGTTTTACTTTAAGATCATTTTACCAACTTCCAGAACAAAAGGGTCTGTCAATTCATCGGAAACACTTGTACGTGCCTGGTTCTAACGCCTTCGTGGTGTCTTCTATCAATCAGAATAAAGAAAACCAAGAGCGGAAAGAATTTGAACCCATATTTCCTGTTTGTTCGCTTCCTACATGGCCGACTGTAATATTTGAGATTTCTAAGTAACTTTATAATTGTTTGGAAAACAACAATTATGCATAGTTGAAGAGGTAGATTTATAGAATCTACACCATATCTAGGTTTGAAAGCACTAATGTTTGGTGTTTATTTACTTTTTTATAAACTGATATTAGTTTAATTTTTTAAGAGTAATAAAGACAATTTCGCTACCCACTACTCACACTGGACATTTGAGATCTAATATCATGAAACGAGTGAGTATCTAAGTGGAAGAATAAGTTAGGCTATGTTCAACCTTTTTAAGTTTGCTATGCCGCTTTATTCTGCTGGTGTCCGTTACGAATTTTTACTGAATGTTCACCGAGTAATTTGTTTTGAATACGGAGTAAGTAATTACCCGGTAAATAATTAAACATACACATTTTTCAAAAACTACCCGGTAATAATTTACCCTGGTAAATAAAAATTACCCGGCTAATATTTTATTTGAATACGGATAGGATAATTTTATTACCCGGTAAATATTTACCAGGTAATTCTCGTTTTGAATACGGGTCCAAGTTTTGTTCTTTGACTGCAAATTGTACAAAAGAGATGCTGGCACAATCATTTATCAAAATTTAGTGATCTGAACTAGGTAGAAATGTTGGCAGAGATTTTGTATGAGGAATTTCTTCTGTGTAATACTTCTCATGCTTTTCGCACTTCTCCAAGCTGTTGTTATGCCTCTGTAGGTTCAAATGGACTGGGGTTCTTAGCATTTCTCTGTCTGCCAGCTATAATTTCGTGGTATTGGGTAGTTTGAAAAGTTCGTGCAGTTTTAAAACTTTTCAGAATCAGCTCGGTCTCGCTAGTGTTCCTGCCATTTGCAAAAACATGTTGATTCCCCTGTGTTGCCCTATGGCTTAATTCTTTTTAAAACCATACGGCAGACTGAGCTGCTTTTAGAAAGTTTGAAAATTGGACGAAATTCCCGGACAACCTAATCAAATAGGAGGCATAGTAAAGAAAAATACTTACAAAAAGTTCAGCAATATCAATTTTGATGGGTGGAAGTGAATATTTAGGGTGAAGATAGTCGTTTTTACGTCCATTTTTGTGCCGTAAATCAGACTTTTTTACCCGATCTACTGAGCAAACTGAATTTAGAGAAATTTTTTGGTAGTGTTGGTGGTAATCGCTAAATTACTAATGTTTTTGCTTTTGATTAATTTATCTAAGTGTATTACCATGAGGATGAAGCACTTTCTAGATCAGTAAATACAGAATTTCTTCGAGGACTCTTCACTGCACTAAAGGGCACAACCTCGGGACTTGCATGTGCAATTTTGGGAAGCATTGCACACCAGTTTATGAAGAAAAATACAAGAATAACTGTGAATAAAATGAGAATAGCTACTAGCAACAGCATGGGAACAGCGAAGTCCGCGACATTGGTTTTCTGCAAACTTCAAGTGGCATCAAGTAGTGCTACTATCCACTGTACACCTACACTGTGGTAAAAATTATTTTAACATAAGACATTCTGTCAGAAATTCATTCCAACAAGAGGACATTCTATCATAAATTCATTTTGACACAAATTGTTTTCAAATCAATTGTTAAAGCACAAAATGCCTTTAATAACAACTGTTTTTGGCATATATAGGATACGAAAACGAAATAATTTGTTACTACAGTCTACTCTCGATATAACGTCACCCCTCGGGACCGGCTCAAGGTGACGTTATATCGAGGGTGACGCTATATCGAGAGTGACGTTATACCGAGAGTGTTCAGACCAAAAATTCAACACGGTGACGTTATATCGAATTTCTTTAACAATCGAAGTTCCTTAAATGGCAGCAAAAAACCTGATCAATCAGATGCACTCAAAAAACATCACAATCCAAGATCACGACTTTATTTCAAACAAATAACAACTCATTCAACGACAGGGAAAAAATCTCCAAAGAGACGTTTGGCGGATGAGCAGAACAGTTATCGACGTATAGAAGCACTTTTCGACCGGCATTCTTAAGGCGTATGTCCCACTTCTTCAGCCAATCTTCAAAAATGTAGCCTAAATTCATCGAGATACGAAAATCGAGATACAATTTAAAAGCTCTTAAAAGATATCCGTCATCCATGCTTTGAAGTTTGCTTTGTAGTCGATCAGAACAGTACCCTTGAAACAGCGTGGGTTCTTGGACTTGCCTATTACCAACAGCGGAAGCTTCTCAGGCCTCGATGATTGCTTTTTTTACGTCCAGTGTAATGGCGCTTCGCTTTTTTGGAGTGCTCATTGCTAACTAAAATTAACAGGAAATACATTCGGGACAGCTGCAAAGACGACAAAAACTGCAGAAATATAATGTAAAACTGCGTTAAATATTTGTTGCAAGGCATTAGACATTTGAAAATATTTTGCGTAAAACGAAGTGACGTTATATCGAAAGTAATTTTATTACTCGGCGATGAACTGAAAGTGACGTAATATCGAGAGTTGACGTTATATCGAGTGACGTTATATCGAGGGTAAACTTTGTTGATTTTTCTCTGCCGGCCAACCAAATAGGGCCGAAGGTGACGTTATATCGAGAGTGGACTGTAGCTGTAACTGTAAGAAGAATGAATAACAACTATAAAGAGTCACGACTTGCAAACCATGTTTGAAATATTTCAATCCTGTAGCTTTGAAGACAATAAAATTATGGAATTAAATACCGAGGAGATTCGAGTTTTGTTAAACAACTGGAAGGGTGAAAATAAAGAGAAAAAACAATATTTTCAATTATTGGTAAACTGAACAGCATATCCGCTCCCACTCAATTTCCTCTGCTTCCTAGTTTGTGAAACAGGTGCTGCTGCACATCAATAAATTTGGCCAATCTCACCACACTGACATCTGCACATCTTCCAGGCTCTCCATTGTTTTATTGCTCTCACGTTCTTGTTTGTTGAAGAGGGCAATGTGCAAATTAATAAAAAAGTATAAAAAACACGGTACGTGACAAAATAACGCCGCGCCGAAACAAAACATCGCCACGGACAAAACACCGCCGGCCATAACATCGCTGGACATAACATCGCCAGGACAAAACATCGCCAAATGTCTTTAAATTATTGTGTATTGGGGAATCAACAAAAAGGTTTTTTGAGTCCTCTTTTTTTATTTTACAGACAATAAAATAAAAATAACCTGCAAAAAGACTAAGAATAGATGCAGTCAGTAAAAATAACATGAATAATATAACAATAATAATAATAATAATATCGACAAAATATTTCCGAAAGAGAAAAGCCTTCTCTAACCATTGCTCTTTCTTCTCAAACCCAGCACTTTAAACTTGTTCGATTTGTATATATTCTTCGCGTTCCTATCAAATTCTTGTTAGCGGAGTGTGCTGGCATTTTTGTTTCACCCTGATGCCGACATCATGACTGGTGATGGGCTGGGGTTTTGGGTAGGGCTGGTGTTTTGGGAAGGGGGATGGTATAGTACAGTAGTATCATTTTTTTTTTGATGGCAACTACCGTATTTCCTCTAATAGCTCCCCCGCGGGAGTTATTTTTTAGTCTGCAAAATGTTCAAGAAAACCACGTCAGCCAAACAAATTTTATCCACACAAAATAACATTTTCAAACAATTAAAACATGTGAAATTCTGAGTTAGGCCTATTCATTTCATTGAGCTCATCAAACTGAAGAGATTCATCGCATATAGCCGTTTTCGTTGTCCTGCTCAGCGTCTACTTCTTCGCTCACAGCCACTTGTCGAACCAAAGAGCGCGACTATTTGCACAAAACAGGGGGGGGGGGAATTATTAGAGCGAGGGGAGTTATTTTTTGGATGCCTTCTAAGGGGGGGGAGTTATTAGAGCAAGGGGAGTTAATGGAGCAGGTGGAGCTATTAGAGGAAATACGGTATTTTGAAGAATTTTTGTGTAAATTTTAAAATATTTTCTTCACATATTTATTTTCTTTGCCAGGAACCGTCCTTGTAAGCTATCAAAGCCGCTACACATTTAAAACTTTAAAGAAGTAGTCCTGCACGAAGTAGTAGTATCCATGCCAACCAACACTCCTAAGATGGCCACTTCAAAATAATTGACGAGGACTTATTTTAGGGAAGCTGTGCTATCTAACAACTGGCAAAAATTGGCTTTATCGAAGGTTCAAATGTATTATAATTCAACCACAAAAGTAAGTAATAGTTTTGTAAAAACTATCACTTTTTGATAGATTTATTATTTTTAGGACAGCTCCGACAAAGAAACTCCTTTTGTTTCTGCAATTTTGCTGATTTATTTAGCCTAGAATGATCTTTCTAATCGCATTAGCATTTAATTCGGCAGTCTTTTGTTTGGGCACGCAAACAATTTTCTTATTTAATAATGGTATACTTGTTTTATGATTCTTTGTGTATTAAGTGTTGTTAGGCACAGTTGACCCTCGATAGCTCAACACCTCTAGGGACCCAGATGGAAACGCCGAATTATGGTGGGCGCCGAGTTATCGAAAACCATTTCCCGATAAAAACCGCTTCTCATGACCGGTCTTGGGGTGCCCAGTTATAGTAGTTGCCGGATTATCGAGGGGTTGACTATATTCAAAAAAAAAAGGGTTGCGAATTTTTCGTGCATTTTGGATAACCCTTCCCCCAAAGGCCGGTTCCAGCCGCGAGAAGAGTAAGATGCCTGCAAAAGGCCTTTTATAATTCGCCCTGAGGAGAAAATTGTCTGGTTAAACTGACTTTGCATCCATCAATTCTACATTTATTTTCGGTGTCTTCACCGCCGAAATTTCTTTGAACATTTTTTTTGCTAATTTTATGCTGTATTTTGCATTATTTTTTAGGTGCACTGATTACAGTAAAGAAAAGGCAGACAAACTTGCAGCTTTCTTGTGATTCGGTGTGCGTCAATGGCAAATGCAATCCAACCACAAAGTATTTATTGAATTTAATGTTTTGTCGTTGAAGTCTTATGTTCATTGCAGGAGTTGTGTGTGCAACGAAGGCTGGAGTGGTGCTGCCTGTGATGTGTGTTCCATTGGAAAAATTTGTGATTGGTCGATTTCTCGTCCCGCGATTTCAATCATTCTGCCCCAAACTGGACCTGTTGTTTCGTCTACTTCTCAAGATGCCTCATTCGTACATACTGATTTTGTCTTTGCACATGGTCGGGGATTCCCCAGGTTGGCTAATTTAATTTTTAAACTTGCTTTATTTTGTGTAATTTATTTTTTATCTTTAGAGGAAGGGATGCAAGATACAACTGCTTATTTGGTGGTGTGGCTACAGAAGGTCGCTGGCTAAGCAATTCAGTGGTTCGCTGCATTCAACCACCTAGAGCACATGTTGGCAAGGTCTGCTTTTATAGTTAAAGTCTACTGATAAGGGTTTTACTCAGCGAATAAGGCGGAAGTTGAGCCTGATTGAAATTATAACTCATGAAAACTTCAGCACGCTTTCAATTTGGTGCCACTCGGGACAAATACATACATTCCTTATGAAGTTGGAACAATGGCGAGATTTTTGATTGCATAGAAAGAACAAAGTAAAATTTGTGTTTTAAGCATCACTACACTTTCTATTTGGAATGTGATTCATCTTTGTGCCAGGGCAATTGTTTGGGACCTCTGTGTTTATGTCGTCTACATTCTCAAATTGGTCAACGGTATTTTGGCTGTTGGAACTATAAATTTAAATTTTTATGATTTAAGGTGTGAAATATCCAATCTTGAGACAGTAACCAATTCAACGGTCGTAGAAGACAGTCCAGCCATAACGCACGCTCAAGAACTACAACCTTATACTGCCAAAATTCCTGTTCAGGTGCATTTGGAAGAGTGCCTTTTTTTCTCAAAAGCTATTTTTTTGCAGAGTCCGTCCAGTCATCTAACCATTCTTTACACAGATATTGACCAGCTATCCATTGATCCATTCGAAAACACTGTGAAATGGGACCAGCCAGTTGGAAACACTCAGCCATATCATATCTCTATTCAAGTTCTGGGCACTAGCTCTAGAAACGTGCTCAATTGGACACTAAGCGTGGAGCCCAGCTACATGCCTGTAGTTGAGAATGTCACGCTTTCCGACACTGGTGCTACTAATAATAGAGTTGTTTTTGGAGAAATTCTATTGCGCAATGATTCTAGCAGCAATAAATCTATTCTAGTTCGTTTTTAGGGTCCAAAATACTGTAAATATAAGGGTGAACTCGTGACGGATTTTTTTATCAATTTTAGAATCATATGTTCGAAAACTTATTACCATTTGAAAGCCCTCGGTCTCCTCTTTCGAATGGTATATTAACAATTTATTTCGCTCAACAAAATGACCACCATTCGCATCAATATATTTGCGGAGTCTTTTTAGAAAGTTGTCGATGGCTTTCTGGGTCATCTCTTGTGGGACTGCGTCCCATTCCTTCAGCTGAGAGCCTCCAGAGCAGCGATTAACTTGTGGGGCTTGCTAATCATCTTAAAACAAACACAAAAGAAACAACCTGCCGTTTTGGGAGTTGCGCGCTTGCTCAATGTCGAACCACTGTTTGTCTGTGAAGAGGATGTCGCGATGTCGATTGGCAGCAAAGCGGCGCACCAACTTCTTACAACGAGTCAAGCGTTTCTCTTTGGCATTGTCTTTGAGCAGAGGGCCTTCAGCAGTTTTCCTCGACTTCATTTCAAAAAGGCCATACAGTTGAACCTCTCTACAACGATCACCCTAAAAAGTTCACTGGGTTTGACCATTTTTTCCCTCAACTTTTGACATCTTTTGCCAATTTTGATATTGATGTCTCTAAGGCAAAAAATTTCAAGGATTCTAAATTTGCCAGTCGTTTTTACACGATTCGAAAAATTCGTCTTTAAAAAGGGCAAACCTCTGTATAAGGATCATTCAAGGAATTCCACAGAAAAAAACATTCCCATACATATAATGTTTCTGCTGTAAGATACAAAAAAAATATTGGAAAACATCCCCAACTGTAATTTATGTAAAACTATTCTTTATGCTAATTTTAGATACTCTTTCAAATATTAATTTTTTTAGTTAGTCAAAAAACTGCCAATAATCTTAAAAGTTTATCTGGATTCGTACACAAAGTTGGTGGAGACTGTACAGACATTTTCCTTGGCGGATGAGGAGCATACATTTCAATATGAATTGTTTCCGTATATTGGTATGCCTGGCAGATACTCCATTGTCGGTTCTTTTTGTAAAAAATAACCACAAAAAGAGATGTTTTTAGACGGCACAACATCCCAGTACTGATGACACTGACAACAATTTTGTTGAATGGATTGAAGACGAACTAAAAATTAAAGCCTTGCAAGCGGAAATTGTTATCAATGAGCGAAACTTCACCGAATCTTATCGCATTTTGGCGGAGAGCAAAGCTTTGTGTGGTAAAAACGGTGTTGAGTGGATGGTTGAGGTGATAGAGCCGCGGAAAGTCATCTCCATTTCTTCGTTTAACAAGTCAAGCGTGAGTGGCAATTTATCAATTTAAACTGGACTGTTTATAGAACCAACTAGACTTATTTCTCACAGTTGTGCTCTTTTTTTCAATTAATATTGGAATGACAAACAATTTTTTGTCGTTTTTTTTATTGAATATTTAGCAATTCTTCATGAAAAATAGCAACAATTTGATCAATTATGTATTTTTCCTTATTGTTTACGACCTGCTCCCACATTTCGACCAGTTGGTTAATGCCTCCTCGTCAGAAATTGCCGGATCAAGACTCGAAGAACCCGTTAAGCAAGTTTTCAAGGTCCTCCTCGTTGTCGAAGGTTACGCCCCTCATGTGGTTGGACAACAAGCGGAAAAGGTGGTAGTCTGTTGGTGCAAGGTCGGGAGAGTACGATGGGTGCTGAAGAACGTCCCAATTGAGCTCCTCGATGGTGGCTTTGACGAGTTTTGCAACATGGGGTTTGGCATTGTCGTGGAGCAGTATGACTTCGCCTCTTCTACCGGGTCTTTGTGCTGGAGAGCCTCGTTTACTCGGTGAAGCTGGGATGCGTAGAGGTTCTTAACGACCGTCTTGTTCGTCTCGAGCATCTCCCAGTGCACAAGGCCCTCCCAGTCCCACCAGACACAAATCATTCTCTTTTCTAGGTGGAGATCCTGTTTAATCCTCGGCTTTGGCGTGTCTCCTGGGCCACCCACTCTTTCCTTTACTTCATACTGACGTAGAGATACCACTTCTCGTCTCCAGTGACAATTCTGTACAAAGTCTTATGCTGCAGTTCCTATTTATGAAAGTGTCGGTATCTCAGCTTGCTGACTTTTGAATAAAATGCTGCTTGTACCCTTCGAAGTCTATTCGGCATCGAATGACACTTTAATCATGAGTGTTTCTCACATTAATAAAAAAAATTATGATTATTTAATTCATCTAAGCTCGGGATTTTTCTAACTTTTTGTGTACTTCACTTCATATACTTTTTGTTTTTTGAGAAACACTCATGGTTAAGGTATCATTCCATGCAGTATAGACATCGGTTTGGAATGATATAATCAGAATTTTATTCGAATTTCAGGAAGCTGGGATATAGCCATTTACATGAATTTTTCGACATTTTGGCAGGTAGCGTCTTGCATAGCTTAAACATGGAAAAAACTTGAATATTAAATTTTTGAGTTGTTTAAAAGCGGTGAACTGCCCAAATATTTTTATACTAGCCCTATAAAAAATTGCAGGATCTGCATATAGATGTCACTTTTTCCATCTTTCCATCATCCACCAAATCCATGGGTCCCAATACTCTCCTGCAGTTGGTTTTCAATTGTGGCTTCCAAACAGCAAGCACCATCCAAACATTGCACTTTTCTAAGCCAATAGTTAGCGTCTTTAGCTTAAATCCAGAAAGAATATTTATTTCCACTGTCAGTGCAAGAGATGAACAGTCCTTGCCCCCACAGCCTACTGTCACTGTGAGTCTTTTTGAACGTATTTTGGACGTCTTAACCCAAAAATGTTTAAAATAGATTGATGTGGAAATAGAGCACTTGGATGAAAACAGTTTTGCGCCATTGTCTGACACAAATTTCTCGCCTTTTCGTCTAGTTTGGGGTGATGTAGAAAAATTGCGAGAAGTAGGTAAAACTGTGAGGTTATGGCTGGCTTTGAAGGCACAGTGGGATGACTCTTTTAGTGCGGATTCTGCAATCTACATTCCTAATTCGCAAAATGTAGGATTTTTTTTGCTCTTTCTTAGTTTAAATGAATTTATTCAGCCAGTTATCTCCATTCCTTATCTAATACGACGAAAAGCATCAGAAACAATCGCTTTTGTGTTGACGTTAAAGTGTTACTCTGATCTTACTGAGGACAACCCAAATTCTTTAGTGGACGTTGAGTTGTTCAGCACTAATAAAGAGCAGTCTTTCACTAAGTCCATACATCTCAATGGTTAGTGAATTTGGCCCTTTAGAGAACTCAAATTACCGTTGGCCCTGGTTAACAATCAGGAAAATTTTGCATTGGTCCACCAAGCCGTTTTTTTTTCGTACAACTTTATAGAATTGAGAAGAGAATGCAAAGAAGAGTAAGGAATAATTAAAGATACAGAAAAATTAAGGAACAAGGCAAAAAAAGCCCGGCATTTTAAATAGGCCGCACTATTTAAAGTCGTGGGCATACTCCATATACACTGCAGGACATAATTATAACCCCTTTCTGATTCAAACAAGTTATGGGTATCTTAAGGAGCCAATAGCCAATCCTTTTTAATAGTTGTATGCAAATGACTTAAAAACTTCAATTGTGGCAGAAAGAATCAAGTTTAAACTTACACAAAAAAGTTTTGCCCTAAATATTGAAAATGAGGTGGGTCATAATTATAACCCCCTTTGGGTTTTTATGTAGAAAAATGCGTTTTTATTAAATCGAAAGCACTCATTTGTTTTCTTATTTGTTTTTTTTTGTTTTATTGTTTTTCACGCGGTATATCTAAAATAACACCTCAATACGTAAAATAAGAAGAACTTTGAGAAGAAATAACCTAAAAATCCAAAGGGGGTTATAATTATGACCCACCTCATTTTCAATATTTAAGGCAAAACTTTTTTGTGTGAGTTTAAATTTGATTTTTACTGCCACAATTGAAGTTTTTAAGCTATTTGCATACAACTATTAAAAAGGATTGGCTATTGGCTCCTTAAGGCACCCATAACTCGTTTAAATGCGATAGGGGTTATAATTATGTCCTGCATTGTACATTTCAGTGGCGACATCCTTCTATCCTCTAAAAACAGACTTTTTCCAACTTAAAGTCAAGTCAACTGAATTCATCGCATTTCAAACCGTAATTAAGGTTCTTTTTTAAAATTTATTTCGCAGAATATACATCTCTGCTGTTTAGATAACCACTGATAACAACAACCTAACAATAGGGCTTAACCGCCGGGCCAGCCAATACTTTGTGTCAGATGGCAGGGAAATTTCAGTAGAAAATGATAAAAATCAGGCAAGATATCGCAGCCCAAGTCTTTCCTTGCATCCTTCTGTGTTCCCCATTGCTCAATACGCCGAGGATGTTTTTGTAAACATGGCCTACGAAAAGGGGCCTTTGAATTCATTCCTTTCAATCAAACATGTTGGGATAGACGAGCCTTATCTTCTAACCATAAATGTAAAGAATTTATATTATTTATTAAAATTTTCTATTATCTATCAAATTCAATGCGGATCTTGATTGTGTTAAGGCCCGTCATTTTTCAATTATTTCCATTATTTTTCCGTCATTTGTCGCAATCTGATTTGTCAGAACAAGTGAGGCGTAGAGAAAAACAGCACGAAAAGTTTTATTTTATAATTTTTATTAAGAGACCTGATCTTAACAAATAATCTCGTAGTACAGTGCGTTTCATAGTAATAGCTGAATCGGTGCGTTATTAACATGGAGCCCCATTTCGCCCCGAATTTGGCGACAACCGCTTGTTGTTTGAGCTGCAGCTGCTTAAAGTAGAGGAGAGGCCAAAATGAAAAAAGAAAAATTTTTGCAAATAATCTGAGCTTGTGTGCAAGCCTAGCATTTTTGACCAATTTTTAGAACAATTCTACTATCCCAACACTATGCTGTGGGTGTGGCCACCGTCTTCCTGTACGCATTCATCAGAACGCCTATTCCTTGAAAAGTGCTAAAGAGGAAGAGGGATGCAATTTCTATCCCATCCCAATTACATTTAGCTACACCATTCCTGGCCTACAACAAACCTTTTTTTCTAAGACATTTGCAGTAATAGATGGCAGAAAAGATTCCTTTACTAGCAAACCATTCATGTGTGGGAATGACATTGAATTGGCCCAAAAGACAAGCTTAGTGATAAGCTGTGCAACAGAAAAACTCAAACAATGCCGCAGATTGTATTTCTCCCACCATGCTTCTATTCCCATGTGTGACAGCCAGTGGGACAACATCCCAGATGATTTGTTGTCCATTCACACCTATGCTCAGTATTTATTGCTGGCAACTAGATGCCAAATGTTTGGAGTGGATTTGGGGCTAATTAGACACATGATCAGGTGGGGTTGTCTAGTTGACCGATCATTTAATATTCGGTTTTTTAACCGCTTAAGCACCGGTTATTTATTAAAAATGAGTCATTTAATGGTTAATATTTTCATTCGATCCAAATTTATCAAGATCATTACACAGTAAGTTATATAAAGAAATGAGTCTTGCTTTGCTCATCTAAAAATGCGAATATTACTATTTATTGGTAAAAAATTACAAGAAAAATTGCGGAAATAAAGAAAAAAGATAAAGGTCTCTATAAAATCTCGAAAATGTTGCGTAATTCCGAATTTTTGTCTGTGATTAAATGACCAATTTCCTTCCATAGGCCATTTAATATTAAATAACCGGAACAAACCATTCAACAACCCTAGTTGAAAGTAAGGTGGTCGCTGTTTCGAAATGTCGGTATTCTAACTTTTGATTTTATCTCTGTAAGCAAGCAACATTTTCAATGTCTGCTTTAAGATTCGGATTCTTAAGGACATAATTACTGGGATTTTACCTAAAAATATTCTAAAAATGAGCACTTTTTCCAAAAATATCGGAAAAAATATGGTCAACTGTCCTATTTCTTGCAATCTAATCGAATATCTTAGGTGCATTTCCACAATGGACTTTGACTGCCCAACTAGTGAACCAAATGTTGAAAAGTCCACAGCCTTAATAGATCCAGGCTTGTTTGCCGGCCAGCTATTTAATCAAGTACAATGCGTTCCATAATAATAGCACACCTCAATTTTTTGATGAAATTTCCAGTTTTTTTTCCACTTTTTTTTTGTGATAGAAAATTAAAATTCATAAAACAGTTACGACCGGATGCAAAAAATTTGCTTAGCCTTGAAAAGAAAGTTTTTTACCCCGATACACCGAAAATATGCCGTTTCATAACGATAGCACATTTTTGTTAAAGCACTTTTATTGACCCAATAACAGAGGAAACAGCGGCACGTGACAAAATAACGCCGCGCCGAAACATCGCCGCGCCGAAACATCGCCGCGCCAAAACATCGCCAAATGTCTTTAAAGTATTGTGTATTTGGGAATCAACAAAAAGGTTTTTTGAGTCCTCTTTTTTTATTTTACAGACAATATCCTACAAAAAGACTACTGGGCTGGGGTTTTGGGTAGGGCTGGGGTTTCTGGCTAGAGTTGGGTCCATTAGCCAGAAACCCCAACCCTAACCAGAAACCCAATCCTACCCTGGATCCTGATCCTGGATTCCAACCCTACCAAGACACCAACCTGAACCTAGCCAACCCTGGTGCCACGCGTCGTGTTGAACTTCGGTGAATTTTCATTTTCGTCGCTAGCCCTGGACTTGTGGGCCCTGAAGTCCGGATGGGGTTGGGATTCTTGGTAGGATTAGGATTCTGGGTTGGATTGGGTTTCTGGTTAGGGTTGGGGTTTCTGGCTAATGGACCCAACCCTAGCCAGAAACCCCAGCCCTACCCAAAATCCCAGCCCAGTAGTCTTTTTGCAGGATATTGTCTGTAAAATAAAAAAAGAGGACTCAAAAAACCTTTTTGTTGATTCCCCAATACACAATACT
>BBSZ01014057.1:0-12554 GCA_000981365.1 Subanguina moxae
TGTCATCTAGAATTGCTTTTTACATTTCAGCGATCATTTTGCCTTCGACTCGAACCAACGGACCGACTCCATCCCTTGAAAAAAAGCCTAAAACAATAGAGGAAGGAGTAACGAAAATTTCAAGAAAATACCCCAAACCATAACAGACCCTCCTCCCTGCTTTTTGCAATACAATTTCTTCTCTTCTGATGAAATACGCTGTGTAAGACGTCCGCGCTGCAAAAGGAATGACCCAAAGTACCAGGTGCCAACTGTAAAGCAGGGAGGAGGGTCTGTTATGGTTTGGGGTATTTTCTTGAAATTTTCGTTACTCCTTCCTCTATTGTTTTAGGCTGTTTTTCAAGGGATGGAGTTGCTCCGTTGGTTCGAGTCGAAGGCAAAATGATCGCTGAAATGTAAAAAGGAATTCTAGATGACAACATGATTGAGCATTCCATCACTTGCCTGGATGACGACTGGATCTTCATGCAGGACATGTTTGGTGACATCAGTGGCAGTCTTCAGAGGATCCTTCTTGACAATTCTAACCAGTGCTCTGTCACTCTTCTCGCTCGATTTTCGCGGCCGACCACTTCCACAAAGACTAGCAGTAGAGTTTGAGACCTTGTAGCGCTTGTAGACCCGCAAAACTGTTGAGTGATCGACTGATAAGAGAGAGGCAACAGCACGATCTGTTTGGCCACTTTCCTTTGCCCGAGCGATGGCATTTTTCACCTCCAGCACTACTTTTTTGAACGACATCATCACTAAAAATACTGTACTAACAATCTTAAACCATCAGGCTATCCATTATCATACAAAGGTTCAACAATATTGCATAAACATTTATTTGATGCAAGTTTTTTGTCCGCCTGAAAATTGATGTCACTGCGAAAAATGCGTTGGTAGGGCTTCTATGTGAAAACACAAAGCGACACATTTATAGTCAAAATGTAGCTAAGAGTCTGTATAATAATTTTGCTTTTGACAGTTGCATCAAAAAATAGTCTGTTAAAAGATACGCGCCAAAGTGTGCCAAAAAACTGCTTGATGCAATTTTTTTGTCCGCTACTGTAAGCTTATCAAAAGTGACGTGTGTCGTTGTGAAAAACCTTTTCAATTTTTTATCTTGAGAAGAATTCATATAATCATAATATCGTTGCCATAAACTTTTTTAATTTTTTTTTATCGGCTCCATAGACAGTTTCCGTTTTGTTTCATCGGCGCCAAGATCACAGGAAAAGACTTAAACAGCAGGCGGGAGTGATGCGGCATTGCCGCAACGGGGCCTTCTAGTTAGAAACTATAAATCGACACCATTATTTTAAGATATCACAACAAATTTAATTGTGCTCCTTATCAATTGAAACTATTTAGCTAATCACTAAAGATAACTACTCGAAGCAAAATGATTGCAAGCAAAAAGTGTTCTAAATTTCCCAATCTATACAAAAAATGGACGATTCGAAGAAGTAATAGAGTACTTGGAATAAGTCCCCTTACTGAACTATTCAGATTCCCTTTGCAAAGGATTCTATTTACACAGCCTTTGATTTCAATCGCATTAGCTAAAGCCTACTATTTTCTTTACCTGTTATCGTATTTTTGTGAAAAAAAACTTACCTCCTAGTGTTTTGTCAAACTTATCTGTAAATGGTTTAAATAAGGATATCCTAGAAGCGCCTCAAAACTTCCTTTGCAAAGGATTCTATTTTTAGGAAAAAGAAGCCTAGGGCTGGTTAATATGAAGCACATTTCAATTTTGTTGTTTTGCTTAGTCGGCTCAGCAGTGACAGGTGGTTTGTCTAAAATTTGCACATTTTTATCTATTCATCTTGTTTTTATTTAGCTTTCCAAGCTAGGCAAAAAACTTTTTTCAATGAGGAATGTGAAAAGAAATTTTACAAACCTAGCAAAGTGGATAAAAATGCTGAAGACAGCTTTGTGTGTGTGTGCAATGCCAACAACTGCGACATAGCCGAGCCTCTTGGTGACTTGAATGACGAGCAGATTGTGTTTTATACTTCGTCTAAAGAAAGCGATAGATTCCGCAGAGAGACATCTACTTTCTATGATAGGGGTATTTGAAAAGTCTTTAATGCTGTTTCATTAATATTTTTGATACATAGAAGAGCCACCAAATGATGAAGCTTCCGCAGTCAGCATTACTATCCAAGTAAATGCTTCTAAGAAGTTCCAGAGTATTGTTGGATTCGGTGGAGCATTCACTGATTCAGCTGGCATCAATTTCAAGGCACTGAGTGAGGTTGCACAGCAAAACTTGATGGAGTCTTACTTTGGGGATAAAGGTTGACTTTTTATTTTAGGCGTTTTTAATAAATAGGTCTCACACAAAATGTATGGTACAAAAACTGGCCCTATTAAAGAATTAGGCTAGGTCAACCTTCTATGGCGAAAAAGTACGGAAATCGGCTTTCTTATCGTTTTTAGCGTGCTAATAATGCTTACAAGGGGCTATACAGTCAAAACTTGATTTAACAACCCCCTGGGCTCAATTTGGTTGGGCCGCCCACAAAAAATATTAGTAACGAGAGCACCGATTTAACGGCCCCCTAGCGCTGCTCCTAGGGAGCGTTAAATCTAGTTTCTGCTGTAATATGTTATAAACCTATGATTTGAAAAAGATATATAAAACATGGAGACCTTTTTAGGGTTGAGCTACACAGTTGGCAGAGTGCCTATAGCCAGCTGTGATTTCTCTACTAGAGAGTACTCCTATTTAGAAAAAGAGGATGATTTTGAGCTGAAAAGCTTTGCTTTGGCTAAGGAAGACTTCGATTATAAGGTTTAAGAGCTTTTACAAGTGATATGCCCATAGCTATTTAGATTCCATATATCAACAAAGCTCAAGAGTTAGCAAATGGCACATTAAAAGTGGTTGCGAGTCCATGGTCGGCACCAGGATGGATGAAAGAGAGTGGCCGGATGAAGGGAGGTGGTTCTCTCAAAGGAACTTTTAATGGCAAATACTATGAGACATACGCCAAATATTTCGTTAGGTAGGTCATCAAGCAGGATAAAACAACTAAATTCATCAAAAACTTGCTAGGTTTTTGGAAGAATATGCCAAGAATGGAATAAAGTTTTGGGCCATAACCATTCAAAACGAGCCAAGCACTGGACTGGATCCCAACTGGCATTGGCAGGCCATGTATTTGAGTGCTAAGCAACAAAGGTTTCTAAGTTTCTAATTAGTTGACGATCTAATTGCTATGAAAACAAGCTTTTCAGAGGTTTTGCCAATGCTTTACTGTCTCCGGCTCTAAAGCAATCAGAAGTGGGAAAAGAAATTTTGATAATGGCGCATGACCACAACCGAGATGAAATTTTTGAAGTGGCTAGAGATGTCAACACTTTGAATTTGAGATTCTGTTCTCACTAACGTTTATTTGTAGATCTACATATCTCCTCAAGAAGACGATGCGATTGATGGAATGGCTGTGCATTGGTACGCTCCCGGATTGTATGATGAATTGGACAAGGTGCATGAACTTGACCAGAACAAGCTTTTGTTTGCTACTGAGGTGTTTTTTCATCATTTTTTGTCTTTGTTACAAAGCTAAAATTTTCTACCTTAGGCTTGCACAGGATTTCTTAGAAACGAGAACATTCCTTTGCTAGGTGACTGGCGACGAGGAGAGCTCTATGGACTGGATATTTTGAATGATCTGAAGCATTGGGTTGCTGGATGGACCGATTGGAATTTGGCTCTTGATTTGGTCTTTTTATTAGATTGGCGGATAAGTTTCCGGACTGATATATAATCCTTCGCTTGATTGATGTTGTCCATAGCCTCTATTGCGCTGTGACCCAACTCAAATTCGAATTACAGTAGTTCGCGAATAATGCGTTAATTTTTTTCCATATTGTTGGCAAAAATTGAATGTTTACATAAAAATGATAGCTTAGGCAATAACGAAGGTAGCTGAATAAAAACTTTGCACTTATACCTAAAAATTCATTGAATTTTAATATTAGTCCGGAAAGTTATCCGCCAAAATAGTAACTTAGAAGAGAATAAGGGCTGCATTGGGAGGGAAAGGGAATGATAGGGGCCACTAATTTGAAGGGCCATTCACCCGTTTCCCTTACAAGACCAGGCAAAAAGTGCCTCGAGATGCATTCTCTGATCAAGAGTATTGCTCGGATAACTGAGTAGCTCACAGGATTAGGGGGGGGGGGGGTGTTATAACCGAGTAGCGCCAAAAATTTGATAGAATTTTATAAGAAATAAATTTAGGAAGGAGGGCCTAATTGGGTACAGAACTTTGTGGACGCACCAATTATTGTAAATGCAACTGCGGATGAATTCTACAAACAGCCAATGTACTACTTCTTAGGGCACTTTAGGTAGGAATTGTATATTTTAACTTTTATATACTAAGTATTTTAGCAAATTTGTCTTGCCTAACTCAGTGAGAATTGAATCAGTAATTGGCGAGACAGAAGAGCAAGATTCAGAATCTTCTTCTGTCGAGCATATTGCCTTTGAAAGCCCGGTTAAGGATCAGAAAGTACTTGTACTGATTAACAAAAATGCCACTCAAAGCTTCTTGGTGTCTATTGAGGACAGTGAAATGGAAAACAAAGCAGCACAGATAGTGCTCCAGCCAAAATCCATTACAACAGCCATCTGGAAAACAGCTGCCGACAATACATACTATTGAAGCTAAGAAGAAAAAAAAATTCTAAATATTCTTTTTATCCTTGTATTGTGGCCTTTTAATTACTGCATGACAAATACATTTGCCTAATTCTTCTTCCAAGATGCGTTTAAGAAAATGTCGTAATTTGCATTGTAAACGAACTCATCTTAGTATAAAAGCATGGACGCTACTAACACATACTCCGTCACCCCCAAAAAAACAAAAACAAAATATCAACGCAGAGCCAAACGCCACAACCCAACACTACAGCGTAAAGAGTTGTTGTTATTTATTAGGTTCAGTTGGAATTCAAGTTGGAAAAGGCTTTTGTTTAAAAAAATTTCCAGAGCCTCAAATTCCAAAGCCCCAAAGTCAGAAAAAAAAATCACACCGAGTGGATATTCACTTGGTCTGCTTGGTGCACAGACCGTCCATCACAGTTGCGGTTGGTGCATAAATGAAAATCCAAAATTACTAAGATCCCATTCGAGGCAAAATTGCAGTGTCAAAAATTGTGGCAAACTGGCCGTGGAGAACTGACAAAGAAAAGCGGTGAAATAACCGTGGAGAACTGGCCGTACATCTTAAATTCGCTGAAGAGCTGGCTCAGAGTCATTCAGAAAAAGATTGCTTTTCGGATAAAAAAAAGCCAAAAGTAGAAAAAAAGCAAACGAAAAAATTGACCGCACCCTCGAAGCATACGCGTCCTTCGTGACGCTTTGCAATAATTGACAATTTTAAAAAATGAATGCAATATCAAGGAACAATCAATTTATTTTGTCAAGGAACATATTCACAACATATCTTATGCGCATACAATATACTTATGTTACAGAGTGCACTGAGGAATCTCTTACGCTTGCAATTTTTACACGTCATCCGAAGACTGCGATGCTGGCTGAATACGACTGTGAGTTGTCGCACTTTCTTTTTCCAGTGGTGGCTGATCTATCCCAAGTGGGTCTGTTTCAAAAAACTTCTTGGCATCCTCATAGTCAGGCTTCTTTGCTTGGTTTCGTTTCTGATAAATGTACGCCAATCTTATATTTTCGGGATGAAAATAAAAGCTCAAGCTTACCAGTTTCTGCACATCTTCTTTGTCTTCCCAGTTGTAGGGATCATCGAATCGAACCTTAAGCTTTTTCATCAGTTCTAGAAAAGCACTGTGAACCATTGAGTAGTCGGGACGATTGTAGTAGTTAAGTTTTCGCAGAGCTGGCACAATATGATGCAACTCAACTAAACACGGATGCCCTCGAAAACTGACATGTGCAAAAAAGCTCTAAACGCTAACCTGGAAATTCACTGTGGAGCTTGTCGTCCGGCAGATTGTGTTTCATATAGGCCATCTTCTTCTTGTTACTTTCCTTTTGCCATGGAAGACCGCAATGCATCTCGATCAGCAAGTAGATGAGCGACCAGACATCATCTACCCTTCCTTGTTCTCGGCCAGCGTGGACATTTGGACTGCAGTAGCGATAGGTTCCACGGAAATCACAATTTGGACGAGCACGGCGAGCTTTCCAAACACCCTGCTTCAAGAAAGCAAATTGTCTGAATAAACACAATAAGTACACTAATAAGATCCCCACCAACAGGAAAGTTCACCTAGCCATCCCAAAGTCGAGAATATGGACCACTCTAGCTCGCTCCTGATCATCACGGTATCCCATTACAAAGTTGGCAGGCTTGATATCCCGATGAACATATCCAACATCATGAACAAGCTTGATACTGTAGAGACATTGGATAGCAAGACGACACCAAGTTTCAGCGGGTATTCGTTGATTCTTGCTCTCCGTCTTAAGAAAAATCAATTGGTTTTACGGCAAGCCAAAAGAATGTTTTCACAGCTCTAATATAAGTAGACTAACTCGAAGCGTTCGAAAGTTTTCTCCCAGTAGTGTGACTATCATGTAATGAAAACGAGTACGCCTCTTGGCTCGAAATAGCTCAGGGACATGCGGTTGCTTTCCTTTTTTATTCAATAGCTCAAGAATGGCGATCTGAAAAATGCAAAAATGGCTGTGCTTCAAGAAGCAAAAGTCATAATTAATTACTACAGTCAACCCCCGATAACCCAGCACACCAAGGAATGCTGAATTATATAGGGTGCCGAGTTATCGAGGGTGCTGGATTAACGAGGGTTGACTGTACTTCCAACTTAATAGCAGATCCTCCTTCTACTTTACTTGACTCTGCTTTGAGAGCTGCGAAACGATCAGGATCTTTGACATACACCATTTTAAATACTTTGCCGAACCCGCCTTCATCTAGCTTCTTTACGACTTTCCAATCGCCGAACCTAAAAAAGTTTATTTGAAATTGAAAGACAAAAAACAATTCAACCTTTGCTTGGGTCTTATTTTCAAACTTTCTTCCGAATCAGCGGTGACGAGAGCCATTTCTGTTGCGCACAAAAAGCAAATGAGCAGCAACCAAGGCTGAATGAAGAATAAATCAACCGGTAACTTTTGCATGTAACACATGCATGTAACATATTAAGTTTTAAATGATGCTTCAAAATATCATCTTTTTCTTTTTGGGACAATAATTTTGACATTACGTGTGTTTACAAAACTCACAGTCGCATCGTTTCACTCACAACTTCTCCCAATAATTGATCTAACATAGAGTGTAGCTGGCATCGTAAAAATTTTTCTGCTTGACGAGGATTAACTTCAAAGCCTATCTTAACAACAGCCAAAAATTGCAAGAATCATAAAAGAAGACATACGAAATTTTGAATTTTGCTAACAGTAACCTTGTAATCACTTGCACTCAGAATATTTGCTGTATTCGGATCGAGCGCTGTCGCTAAGAAAAAAAAGTGGATTAAACTTTGTAAAGTCACTTTTGATTATCCAACTGAAACGAATGTCGAGTAAATCTTTAATCTTAACTGCTATTTCCGACGAAGAGTTATTTTCTTAAACGTACGTAGTACAGTAAAAAGGAAAAATAATTTACGAAACTTCTACCTGAAATCTGGTCAGAGACTTATATATTGCCTTCAAATAGCCATAACACCATTCACTGCACTTCCACTTTATTTCGCCAAAAAAATCTTCGTATTTCTTAAACTTCTGCCATATTTCATCTCGACAAGGCTTCTTTGCTCTAAAGCTCTGAGATCCTTGTGAACTGATTCAGTTCAACTGAATGAAAACATTTTTTGTTATTTTGTGTAATTTAAGTTGATCCTTTTAGGATGAAAAGAGATTTAAATTGGATGCTCCAGATGGCTTTAATGGATACTGGAGAGACCTGCGGAAAGATTTTTTTTAAAAAGCCCCTGAATTTTTTTCGCCTCCAAAGATATCAATGTTTTGCCTTGGCTAGCCTGTTAAATTCGATTCACCAATTTTAAATACTTTTACATTTTCTTTTCTCAGTAATACCTTTTTAAAAGCAGGCTTTCTCTTTGGGCCAAAGAGCACGTCCTCTAGTCATCTAAAACTAATCATTGTGTTTTAAAAGTTTGTAAATTTATGTACTACTGAAGACATACTTCTGGTTGCTCATTCTAAAACGTATGGTAGGTTCAAGGTGTAATTATTTAGTTCAGCTGGCAAAACACTTTTCTTCCCACCACTTACCGTAATTTTCTGCTAGTATATCTGACCTTTTTAGCTTGTAGTAATTATTTTTAAACAGCCTATTAAGCCCAGTGCTCCAGTCAGAACAAGCTGCCGGGTATACAAAACAATAATTAATGTCAATTACTTACATAAAAAAGATTTTCCAAAAACAATGGAGAGGGTGGCAATTAGTTTCGCGCACTCTCCCTCTTCAACCTCAAAATATTTTTGTTTATAAAAAGGGTAGCGAAGGTGTTGAAGCAAATTTATTAAGCACAATTGATGAGATAACAGTGGCAACAAACCTACTTTAATTAATGCCATTGGATATGTGCAAAAAAGAAAAGATCATTGCAGATTGTTGCAGTTGCAAGTAAATGTATATCAAATTTTTTAAAATTTTGGCACAAAAAAGTCCTTAAAAATGTGTGACTTTTAAATGATAAAATTCAAGATAAATTACCGCATTTACTCTAATAAGCGGGCACCCCTAAACTCAAAAAAATGTGTTTATGGCATTGTGTTTTTGGTCTATGTTCTCCTAGTGCCTTCTGGACATGTTATATACCGAAAGGCTGTATGCAGTTTCACCCGTCAAATTATTCATTTATCCCCTCAAATTGCTTAAACTTGATTATCTCGGCTGTTTCACAACAAGTTTTTCTAATTTTTTTTCCAGTGTGTAGTTCTGGATCTGCTCTTTTTTAATGCAGTATCAGCCAGTGTTTTCATAATTGACATGACATCTGACACTGACACTGACGTCAGCTTGACACTGACTAACTGACATCACACTGACATTGACACTGACATTTGGTGTCAGTGTCAATGTCATTTTAAATGTCAGTTTATTTCAAAATGTCAGTTTCATTTTAAATGTCAGTTTCCTCGTTTTTTTTAAGTTTTTTTAAGGTACAAATTGAAAAATGACCCGAATGACATATAATATAACCGACACTTAAAATGACACTGACATTTTGAAATAAACTGACACTGACATCTAAAATGACACTGACACTTAAAATGACACTGACACTGACAGTGACACTGACAGTGACACTGACGTCAGCTTGACACTGACACCAAATGTCAGTGTCAAGCTGACGTCAGTGTCAGTGTCAGATGTCATGTCAATTATGAAAACACTGCCCTAAACTCAAAAAAATGTGTTTATGGCATTGTGTTTTTGACCTATGTTCTCCTAGTGCCTTCTGGACATGTTATATACCGAAAGGCTGTATGCAGTTTCACCCGTCAAATTATTCATTTATCCTATCAAATTGCTTAAACTTGATTATCTCGGCTGTTTTACAACAAGTTTTTCTAATTTTTTTTCCAGTGTGTAGTTCTGGATCTGCTCTTTTTTAATGCAGTATCAGCTGATTCAATGTTGCTGAAAGAAGTTAGTATACAAGATCTTTTACGGGATGATCTTTTGCTCCATTCAAATACCTTTTTCTCTTATTTTTTTCAGCAACGCTGAGTGAATTGATGCTGCATTAGAAAGAGCAGATTTAAGGCTATACACCGAAAAAAAAATTTAAAAAACTTGCTGTAAAACAGCTGAGATAATCAAGTTTAAGCAATTTGAGGAGATAAATGAGTAATTTGAGGAGTGGAACTACATACAGCCGATTTTGCCCCAGTAATTGAGGCTTGAAAAAACGCTTAAAGTTCAAACTTTGTGCACAAAGATTTTTTGAAGAAACTTTTTGGCGTTAGTGTCATATATGGTATATAAAACTGTCATAGACCAGTAAAAATATATGATAGAAGACTCTGAGAGATGGTTTTCATTAAAAAATGCCGTAAAAATTTTACCGTATTCTCTCTAATGGAAGGCCCCCCCCCTAATTCAAAATCGTGTTTTTGGCATTGTGTTTTTGGCCTACTTTTTCTAAACAAGTCTTAGACAAATTACCAGTGTTTTCATAATTGACATGACATCTGACATTGACACTGACTAACTGACATCACACTGACATTGACACTGACACTGACATTTGGTGTCAGTGTCAGTGTCATTTTAAATGTCATGTCAGTGTCAAGCTGACGTCAGTGTCAGTGTCAGATGTCATGTCAATTATGAAAACACTGCAAATTACCACCACTACTGGCAATTTGAATCATTGATTAAAATTAAAAATCAATTTCGCGCTTTTTTAATGATTCAAATTACATGCAATTTAAATTATGAACCATTTTTTGGTTGTAATTTGAATCACTGCTAATTTAAATTATCGTCGTTTTAGTGATTCAAATTTATTTGTCTAATTTGAATCATCGATAATTTGAATCTGTTGATGATTCAAATTTATGTCTGTGATTCGAATCATTTCTAGTTCTCATTTTTCTTTGGTTTACGTTTGGTTTATCTGACTCCGGATAGGGGCCCCTGCTCGCAGCCTCTTGGGTCTGGAAGTCGTGCTTGGATTCCTTTGTGATGTCCCTCGCTAGACCACCGGTCCGGTCTCTAACAGACTGTGCGTTGTGGATGTTCTCAATACCAATACTTCGGCTGAAGGATTCAATACTTAGAGTGGGTTATCCCCCTGTATCGGCCGATGGATCAGCCATAAAGGGGAAGGGACAAACATTTACCGTCTTCTCTCTAATGGAACTACACCCCCCCCTCCCCCTAATTCATTGTGGAATTGTGTTTTTGGCCTACTTTAAAAAAAAAATATGAGTAAAAATGCACTCTTAAGTGATGTTGTGGAAAAAAATAGCAGAAGATATTTTCAAAGAAATATTTTTTGGGCTTAAATTGCTAAATACAAGGTGAGTCAAGAAATTTCTCGGTCTTCAAAGACTGTATATAGTTCCCCCTTCAAGTTACTCATCTATCCCCTCAAATTGCTTAAACTTGATTATCTCGGCTGTTTTACAACAAGTTTTTCTAATTTTTTTTTCCAGTGTGTAGCCCTGGATCTGCTCTTTCTAATGCAGTATCAGCTGATTCAATGTTGCTGGAAGAAGTTAGTTAAAAAGATCTTTTACGGGGTGACCTTTTGCTCCATTTAAATACCTTTTTCTCCTGCTTTTTTTGGTAAAAGAATTCCCTTTTATCCATTTTTTGGCATAAAAAGTAAAAATAACGTTTTATCGTTTGTAAATTAAATTGTGATTCAAATTTATTCCATACCGTCTTCCAAGGGCTGTACACCATAATTTACGCGAAAATTTGTTACGAGGAACAATTGTTACGCGCTCACTTTGTTACGCCACAACAATTTAAATATACTCATTTACAGTACTCATTTTTTAAAGGATTTTTTTTCATTCTGAGGCACCACAGTGGGCAAAAAAACCTCAGGAATCCAAATCTGAAAACACAATTTCAGGAAGAGGATGCCTTGCTGAGATATGATCATAACCAGCCGCAAATTTAGTTTTTATCCCTTTTTCTCTTAGTTTTGACTATATCTCAGCAAGCAAGCCTCTTCTTGAAATTCTGCCTTCAGATTTGGATTCCTCAGGTTTTTTTTTGCCTACCGAAGTGCTTCAGGATAAAGAAATCCTTTCAAAATGAGTACAGTCAAACCTCGATATAACGAACCCCCGATATAACGAAACCCTCGATATAACGAAACCCTCGATATAACGAACCCCCGATATAACGAAACCCTCGATATAACGAACATTTTGCCTGGTCCTCAAGGGTTTGTTACGCAGTCAAATCTTGATATAACGGACCCCCGATATAACGAAACCTTCGATATAACGAACATTTTAGCTGGTCCCCAGGGGTTCGTTACATCGAGGTTTGACTGTACTGAGTATATGCAAATTGTTGTGGCGTAACAAAGTGAGCGCGTAACAAATGTACCTCGTAACAAATTTTCGCGTAAATTATGGTGTACAGCCCTTCCAAGGCTTAAATGTAGTCTAAATTGACAGTTATAACACATTTTTAGAAAAATTTAGAAAACATTTTATGCGACTTTTTGCAAATAGTGTACATTTTCCTATCAATCACAGCAGCAATAACAATAGGTGGGTTGGTGGGTTGGTGACAAAATCCAGCTAGGACAAAATCCAGCCTAGGACAAAACCCAGCCGGACAAAATCCAGCTAGGACAAAATCCAGCCGGACATAATACAGCGCAGCACCATGTTTTAGTTACTGGAGCTGCGCAAAGAAGAGTCTTGAAATGCATTTATGGTCAAGAGTATTGCTCGGATTCATCTCGCAGGTAAGTCTGTGCGCGCATCTCTAACCCTTCAAGCCTCCTACGCCCCCTCCGGGGGCGTAGGGGGCTTGGAGGCTTGGGGTTGAGATGCGCACACACACATACCTGAGACATAAATCACTCGAAAATGACTC
>BBSZ01014058.1:0-11819 GCA_000981365.1 Subanguina moxae
TTTCAGCTACTCTATTCACTACTAACAGGTCTCGCTTCTTGGGCTTTATCTGATACAACAAACAATGGAGACTCTTCCCACTACACCAGTTGTGAACTGGAAGCTCAAGGCAAGATCAGAGCAGGTCCTACCATTTTTAAATCTGTACTCTGGAGTTAAACTTTGGTTGTTTGTAGATAATCGAAAGCTTACCTTCCAAGAAGGTCAGACCACAGTTATTGTTGAGGATAGCACCTCTTATCACTGCTCTTTTGGCTTGTACACTGAAGAGATGAAGTACAGCAAATCGTGTAAGTTACACCAATTTCTGCCGCATTTTTTTCTTAAATTATTCTTTTGGAAAAACTGTTTTTTGATTTGACAAGTGGTTAATGAATCATTTTACAACAAAGCCAATAAACTCAATTTACTGCATTACTTGTAACTGAAGCCCTTTCTCTAATACAGTGCGATGCATAATTATACGAGCACCCCTAATTTCGCGTGTTTGAAGACTTTTTGAAACAACTTTGAAAATTCATTATGGCCATGTGAAAAGGCATAGCAGGAAACGCTGTTTCCACCCCAAAATTTAAATTTTGTGTCAGTTCTATTTGTCAGTTCACATTGTATTAAAAGTCTTGAGGTTTGGTTTTGCTTGGGGCTTGGGACTTGAGCCCGATTTATACGCTATCGAGGAGGTATACCAATCTTAATAATCAAGGGATATTTCGCCTGAGAAAGGGGATATTTTGTTTGTGGCCGAAATTTTAGGTGGTATATTGCTGGCATAGTTAATTTCAGATAACTATTTCACAGCCGACACTCATTAGCTAAAAATTTGGTAACAAAGAGACCATTTAACAATTTGGCGCGTAAATTATGTTCGCGTAAGAAATTAGCGTGTAAGCTTTTGTTGCGTAACAAAGTGACCGCGTAACAAATGTACCTCGTAAATAATTTTCGCGTAAATTATGGTGTACAGCCTCTCGCAACTGTTGGGTCCGCAAAAATATTTTTGGCAAACGTTCAAATTGGCAAAATGACGTTTTGGCGAAAAGTGTTTCGAAAACGGTAGTTTTAGCCTAAGCCTAATTTGTGCCTAAATAGGTTTACATATCTATTGCTTTTGCAGAGTTATAATTAATTTTACAAGTCACGAAAGCTCCTTTTTGCGAAAGCCGCTGTCTTCGAAGAAAAGTTTTGCGAAAAACTACGAATTCAAAAAGCTATTTTGAGAAACTCCTCTTTTTCCAATTTATTTTTCGCGAAACATCCCATTTTCGAAGTGTTTTTTTTTCGAATCAAAATTTTGCGGGAAATACTGAATTCAAAAACGAAAAATACGAACTAGTATACAACCGAAAAAGTGATAGAAAAATAAAAATAATAATAATTTTTGAATTTATATGGTACTCTATTTTTTAAATCAAAACTGGTGAGGTATTTATTTTAAAAATTCTCTTGGATGATTTTTATTCTTTATTTATTTTTTGTTGCACATTGTTTATTTAAAAGTGTTCTTGAAAAAAAATCTAACATGTGAACAAGTTCTGGAAATTGACACATTTAATTTCCTTTAAAAAACCTAATTTTCTGGATGATGAAATCACCGAAATCTAGACTACCAAGTAAAAGAGCAACTTTTTTGTAGTTTGGAGCAGAACTGGAATAATGCTAATAGAAATTTTTTGGCTACCTTTTCCAAATAGCCTTATTGTGGGTGTGCATATGGGTCTCCTCCCTCTCTTTCTTTAATTCCCATTTAATACAGCATGTAGCCAAAAATAAAAGGGTCGGCTGTCTCACCTTAACAGCAAAAACAATGCACATAGACAGCAACCAAAATTATCTGAAGGAAAACAAGTGAGTGCGCGTACAAACCGGTTTTCTCCACCCTAACGCCATATACACCGCTTATAATTGGTGGAGAGCTTGGTTGCCTACTTCTACTCCTGCCAATGGTAGTAATCTAACAAACATAAACCGTAATTAGAATTCAACCAAGAGAAAAAAGGATAAAAACTAAGTTTGCGGTTGGTTATTATCATATCTCAGAAACCGAGCATTTTCTTAAAATATTATTTAGATTTGGATTACTGAGGTTTTTTTTTTCGCCTGCCGCAGTGCCTCAGAATGAAAAATTCCTTTAAAAAATGAGTACTGTAAATGAATACATGTAAATTTTTGTGGCATGACAAAGTGACTGCGTAACAAATGTACCTCGTAACAAATTTTCGCGTAAATTATGGTGTACAGCCCAAATAGACCGGTACGTGACAAAATTGGACCGCGCCAAAATTGGACCGACCACAATTGGACCGGTCATAATTTGACTGGTTATAAAACCACCCAAAATTGGACCGCATTTAAAATCGCCAAAAAATTATCCAAATACAAACTCTTTATTGAGACCAACGACGACAAACAAATTAATGAGAAGAACGCAAAACATAACATTCCAACACTTTATTGATGCCCGATGAAATTATGGGCCAAGCCCCTGAGATACTCCAGTAATTTTCTTTTGATCGAACAGTTTTACCAAGGCCAGGATTCTCTTGTCCGCATCCTCATACTTCGTTCTCTTATTCGGAGCCGACTTTCCCATGATGCACTGCTCATAGCTCCAATCGCTCAGTTTCTGTGCGATCTTCATCTCCCTCAAGAAGCGGCCAATCGTCGAATGATTAATATCTATCCGCCCATCTAATGCGAGAAGAGCCAAGTCTGAAGCCGGTCATCAAGTGGTTTTCAAGGAATTATGTCGGTGAGTCACTTTATTTGTTTCATTGTATGTATCTCAGGGGCTTGGCTCATAATTTCATCGGTCATCAATAAAGTGTTGGAATGTTATGTTTTGCGTTCTTCTCATTAATTTGTTTGTTGTCGTTGGTCTCAATAAAGAGTTTGTTTATTTGGATAATTTTGGGCGATTTTAAATGCGGTCCAATTTTGGGTGGTTTTATAACCAGTCCAATTATGGCCGGTCCAATTGTGGTCGGTCCAATTTTGGGCGTGTCCGCAAATAGACACAGGACAGTTGGCCATAATATTTTTCCCAAAAATGTTATTGTTTTTGCATGAAAATACTCATTTTTCAAATAAATTTTTATATTGAGACCTCCCAGTAGTCAAGATGTCATCAGAAATCTGAATCTGAAAGCAAAATATTCAAAAGTGGCTTGTTTGCCGAAATATGGCTGCAAATAAGACAGTTGGTGTTCCAAAATATCGGTAGGGCCAACTTTTGATCATATCTCGGCAGCCGAGCCAGTTTTCTATATTCTTCCTTCAGGTTCGTATTGCTGAGAAATTTGTGACTACTGGGAGACCTCATTTGAGACCGAATTTGTTGCATTATTAAATAAAGTGTTCTCAGATGGCATATATACATAGTCTATTATAGTCAGGTACTCGGCTCTGGTTTTTGACATCTTCCTCTATGTACTGCTCATCCTCGCCAGTGTGATTCTTTTGATTGGGTTGGCTCTTTACAATCAATGGTTTTTGATCCCATGGATTGTGCTCATGTTTGTGGAAATTATTCGTGGCATAGTTTCAACTATGCTGATATTTGTGTTAAGTCATGTAAACTTTTGCTAAATAATTTCATTACTTGTTTATGGCTGGCTAAATTACAGGGAAATCTGGCGAGAATCGCCACAGGCATCTTCTTCCTTGGACTACAATTCTTTCATGTAAGTTTCACGTCAACTAATCACATTGGCAATCCACAATCAAATTTAGTGTGTGAAGTTACCGTATTTCAAAAAAATGTTTGTGGCACAGTATTTTTGTCCTATATTTTGTTGGTGGCTGATAGGCAAGTTATATACCAAAATGTAGCCCAGATTTAAAACTATCTTTTGGTATATGACATGTCTAGGAGACACCCACAAAATATGTGTTTATGCGCATCTCAACTCTAAGCCCCAAGCCGTCGTTGCTCTCGTAAGAGGGCTTTACAGTTAGAAATGCGCGCACAGACTTACCGGAGAGATGAATCCAAGCAATATTCTTGAAAACTAATGCATTTAGAGGCTCTATTTTGCCATAGTCCCGTGAGAAGAAAATGGTAAAAGAGCCAGGTCATTTCGTAATGCTTCCCCACTTATTTTTACATAGCTGGCAAATAATATGGTGTGAATAAATTAGTTGTAGACAATCATGATCTTCATTGTACATTTTACCATCAGAAATTTAAGACTAGAGTTCTCAAGCGCCCGACAGGCCCAGTTAAAATACTTAGTTTGATATACCTTTCTTCAACTGTGCCCCTTCGAGTATAAAACCAAAATGTAGAAAAAGCAATTCTGTAAGAGCGTGGAAATAGCTATTGTCGTAGCTAGTTACTTCGTCAACTTTTTTAAACTTGATTATATTAGCAGTTTTTCAACAAAAGTTGCAAACTTTATAAAATTGTAAAACCATAAAAGTTTCTTACGAAAATTTGGACAAAACGGTCTCCAAAAGCAAATCTTTTTTGGCGCTAAATACAAAAAAAAAGAAGAGCGTGGCAGATACATGCCAAATAGTATATTTGGTTTCCCCCAATCGTTTATACCACACCTTCCCATAAAAGTACTTGTTTTTCTAGGTACATCGACCATATAAAAAGCATTTTTAGACCATCTTTAAGGGATGAAGGACGGCTGTATACTAGTTGGTAATTTTAGATTTTGAAATCGGCTAATTTCGCGGCTGTATACTAGTTGGTAATTTTAGATTTCGAAATCTGCTAATCTCGCAACTGTTGGGTTCGCAAAAATATTTTTGGCAAACGTTTAAATTGGCAAAATGACGTTTTGGCGAAAAGTATTTCGAAAAAGGTAGTTTTCGAAAACGACAATTTCGAAAAATGGAGTTTTCGCGAAATTTTTTTTCGAAAATGGTAGTTTTCGCAAAATTTATATTTCGATTGATATTTCGACCGTTTGTTTATCTGTTGAATATTACACTACTGTATTTTTTTGCCTATTCTTGCTCTTCGTGCTTAAAGAGGTTTACATATCTGTTGCTTTTGCAGATTTATAAATAATTTTACAAGTCACGAAAACCCCTTTTTGCGAAAAACTACGAATTCGAAAAGCTATTTCGCGAAACATCCCATTTTCGAAATGCTTTTTTACGAATCAAACTTTTGCGGGAAATACTGAATTCGAAAACCAAAAATACGAACTAGTATACAGCCATGAAGGACTGTACAGGGAGGGACATATAAAGAGCCACTTTGTAAGGAGGGCCCACTAAAAAAAAGAAGATCTTGAACCTAGCTTTGTCAACTAGACTCTACCGTATAAAAAAGCTTTGGTATGATGCTATTTTCATGCATCCAAAGCTTGTTCTCGAGTAATATATGTGTCAGGTATGTTTGTGTGCGCATCTGTGAAGCCCCCCTTACCGGGGCTTGAGAGTCAGAAATACGCGCATAGACTTACCTGTGAGATGAATCCGAGCAACATTCTGGAGAAATAAATGCATTTCAGGCCTTTTTTTGCCATAGTCCAGTGAGAAAAACATGGTAAAATGGTAAAAAAAAGGCGAAAAAATTGCACATATGGGTTGCAGGAAAAACTGTCTAAACCGCAAAGGACTGGCCCAAAACGACTTGCTTTACCTTTTTTCAGGGCCTGAAAAATGGCTAGGGGCAAAAGATATATGTATTTTGTGGCAGTTACATTGGGGGGGGAGTATAATCCAGTAGAGTCAAAGTTTAAAAAAGTTGACGGGAAAAATGACTAATTTGAGGGGCCACACTACCTACAGCCTTCTAAAAATATAATTTTCAGATCTCAATTCTTTTGATCATAATCGCCAAGTTCCAGAGAATTCACAACCACAAAAGAGGACGGGTGGTTGACGGAGTCGACAAACAGGTTGGTGACCCGTTTCTCTTCCCCTAAACCTTTTAAAAATTCCTTTCACTGTTTTCTACACCCAATTCAATATCAAATTTATTGGTTTTCTTTTTTCCAACAACGAAAAAAGAAAACAAGGGGCTTGTGTGACGTCAACATCCCTTTTTGATTGATCACTCTGCCCAAAAGTTATTGTTGTTGACTGGAGCATTCTTTCGGTAAATAACCACAAAACAAGGATTGCAATTGTGAGATTGAGATTGAACTGATTACTGGTCAATGTCAGCCAAAGTCATCCATAAGCAATTGAAGATTAGAACTCTTTTATTGTCATCTAATTCTTCATTCTCCACCGCTTCATCTGCCTTCATTGCTTCGCCTTTCCGCACAGGCTTGAATAGATTCATGCGCTCCAACATAAAGTTGTGTTTGATAAAGACCAGCTGGCTGTCCGTGTCGACTTTCATCCTAAACCGGCATGTGAAATATAGTTGAAACAGGGTGTACGCTGAATCTCAGCTAACCTACGCTGGGCTACTCTAAGCCTAAGGCTTAGTTGTATGCCTAAGTGTATTAGCTGGGGTCAGAACAGTCTTTAACAACGGTTTTGGAAAGTCGAGAACTTTTATATTTTACCTTAGGTGACCAAGGTAGACAACCTTGTAAATAGTATTTTCACATGGTACCCAGGTGGCTTAACGCAGGAACTACACTTAGGCATACAACTAAATCTTGGGCTTAGAGTAGCCCAACGTAGGTTAGTCAAGACTTAGCTTATACCATGACAAACCTAGGTTTGTCACTTGCTGTGGTCATAAACGGCATAAGTGCCGAATTTTTAACCCAAAGCTGAAAATCAGAAGAGAAGATTACCCATAAACAGAAATAGAAGATTAAAGCAAACACAGAGAATAGAGCTAGAATTTTTTAACCAGGGTAATTTTTGGGTCAACTCCGGGAAGAAGCTATATCACTTGATACAAAAAGTTAGAGATTATCCCGATCCCGGACAAATGGGATCCCACGTCAAAGTAGTTTGGTTTTTGGCTTTTTATCACTTAGGAAGAAACAAAAGAGTAGGGTAGAAGAGCTTAGAGGTGAACAAAATAAGTCTTCAAGGCCAATCTCTTGACTAATGTGCCTGCACAGAGAAGTAGATGTGAAGACGGGCAAACCAGTCTGTGCGTGGGTGAATTGCGCATTCTCATCTTAAAGAACTGATTCATTCATTTATTCCAGCCGAATTAACCCCTCTTTGGGTGGAATACAAACAAAACAGATTGCGTAGATGGGTGGAGAAAGGAGAAGAACAGAGATTGGCCGGCTCTCATTTAATTGAAGGAGGAGCAGTACAAGAAGGTATATTCTCGAGACTTAATTAGTGCGAGTCTGCACTGAATCTCTCCTTTTTTCATACCAATCACTCTCCTATTTAGATTCACCACTCTTGAATTTATGTGCTCCGATCCTTTTGCTATACTTTTACTACCCACTTGATCTATCTATTCCCTTTTTCTGGTGGTTGCTAGTGCTGTTTTTGCGGCGCTGCATAATTTTTGGAGAGATGGATCTGCAAGACCATATATGGCCTTTTCGATCATAATTTGGCTCTCAAAAATTCCCGTTGCGTCGCATAAACTGTGGAAGCATTTGTTGGCTCATTCACTTCTTTCCTAAAGTATTCGGCTTCGAAAACCTACAACTACTCTATTGGTTGACCAGAGTTGGGTAGAGAAACAAGTTATGCACCAAACCAATCCTCTTTTTTTATTCAACTCGATGATGTGATATGTATTATGAATTTATAGTACGAACCACGACTGTACGGAGTTCCTGCACCACCTGGGAGTATCCCCTCCAACTACAATGCCTACTCCCCCTCCTCTCAAGTGCATCGGAATAGAAGTGCTGTTCTGCCAGCCCAATCTGTCTATGGCCAAGGAGCCTACTCTGACTACTCACCCTCCTCACACAATGTGCCTCCTCAGCAAAGAGGATATTATGAGCCGAGATACTAGAGAAAGGTTGCATGAAAATGTAAATTGATTTGCATATTAGTTAATTTGATCTAGTGCCTTTTTGCCTTCCCAATAAATGTTGCCATAATATATATATAGAAATGTATAAGCATTTTTCTCACTGCTAAAGATTTTTTTTTAATATGTGTGACAATAAAAATTTTTAATTATTCTGGCCAACCAAACTAGACCCACATAACATTTGCGCATCAAAGATTTTAAACCAGCTGGTGAATAGCTATAGGTAAACCACATGGTTTACCTAGTGATTTACTACCCTCCACATTGTCCAACCTCTCTCCACCTGGTTTACCTACCCTCCACATGATTTACCTAATGATTTACTGCCCTCCACTCTCAAGTCCCCTTACGGAGGCTTGGAGTTGGGACGCGCACACAAACATACCTGAGAAATAAATCACTCGAGAACAAGCTCTGGATGCATGAAAATAGCATGCATGCCAGAGCTTCTTTATGCGGTGGATCCCTGCAAGGGAAACTATGTTCAATATCTTCCCTTTTCCTATAAAGTGGCCCCCTTACTTGTCCCTTCCCCTCCCTTTACAGCCCTTCTTCCCGATAAAATTTGGTTGAGTAGCCCTTCTTACAGAGTGGCCCCTTACTTGTCCTTTTCGCTCCCTATACAGTATATAGTAACTCTGAGGATTGGGGGAGGGTACAACAAAATATCCACTTATTTTATTCCAAGACGCCTTGTAAAATAGAGGCACTCCGAGTGGAGTCAGAGAGAAGCTGCGATAGTAAAAAAAATCTGACTGCCTATGCAATTACCCTCCCTAGGCAGTGCCCTAGAGATTACTTATTGGGCATGGGTAGGAAGCTGGCTGGCTAAAAATGTCTCTAGCCAGAAGAAAGCAAAAAGAGAAATTGGAAATCAATGGATAAAGTGGGGGTGCCAAGCCCCTGCCTTTGATTCCACAACGGCACATAATCAATGGCTAGGCAGGCATGTAAGTAACCTCAGGAGCTACACAACCAAACAAGAGCTGGCCAGCTGCACTGCCCCAGCAAGCAATCAGGCCAACTCCCTGCTTTTGTTTTCGGCGGACGAGGATCTGATCCAGCCAGCTGGCAATGGCAGACAGAGAGAGTGTCTGCCGTGGCACTAACTCTTTCTTTTGCCACTTACTAGTTTTGTTGTTGAGTGGAGGGTGTGTGCCCCTGATATTACTCTTTCTCTGTCTCTTGTTTTTGTTTTTACTGTTATTTCCGTTGCTGGCGGTGGTGGTAGTGTAGGAATATGTATTCTTTTCTTCTTCCTCTTTCTCATTTTTTTCTCTTTTCTTAGGCTTGCTTGCCGGTTTGTTAGCTAGCCCTTTTTTTGGCAGCAGGCGCTCACGTATTTAGTGGCTGGAGCAGGCTTTTGAGTTAGCACTCTCACCTAATTCCAATAATCGATTTTTGTTCCCACACAACCCCTTTTTTACTTTTGCTTTCTTAGTTTGTGCATTACATACATAGTTTTTTGTTTTGAAATTATCATTAAAATTGAGACTGTACACTAGGCCCAAAACAGAGTACCAAGAACACCATTGTGAATCAGAGGGTGGGGTTTTATGGACATAGGAGAGTTGGCCATAGTTTTTTTCCAACGTTTTTGATATTTTTTGGATAAAAGCACCATTTTTAAAAGAAAATTTGACGCTACTAGGATATATACGAACACATGACGGGTGAACAATAAGTTCGTGACGGATTTTCAGAGCCTTATCTTTTATCAATTTTAGGATCATATCTTTTATCTGTTGATAGTATTTTGTAGCCCTGAATCTCCTCTTTCTAAGGGTCGACTCTCATTGGGGCGATAACGCAGCGATCAAAGGTGACTAACTGCCCAATTCATCCGATCTGACTGTAATAGACTATTTTGTGTAGCCCTACCTAAAGTCGAAAGCGTGCTCCAAGCCCCACAAGTCAATCGCTGCTCTGAAGGCTTCTCTGGTGAAGGAATGGGATGCAGTTCCACAAGAGATGATCCAGAAAACCATCGGCAACTTTCCAAAAAGACACCGCAAATGTATTGATGCAAATGGGGTGAAATAAATTGTTGATATACCATTTGAAAGAGGAGAACGAGGGCTTTTTTGTTGTTGTAAATTACTGGACCAAGATTCCTCGCAAGTTTTCCATGATATTTCGATTCGGTGAACAAGTAAGTCAGTCGAGAAGAACAATACTCTGATCAGTAAAGCACTTCCTTTTCTCCTTACTCGTATAAATTGATTTCTTGTTAAAAAATAAGCTGAAGACGAGGGAAGCGGCTGAGATAAGCACCAAACTTGTAAAGATCTCTCGAGTAACCATTGAAACCGTCAGAACCATCCAAATTGAACTCCTTCTAATCGGGAAAAAATCATCTAAACTAAGAAAAGATACAGGAAATAATTGGTGGACCGTCAGTCAAAAGTCACGAGACATATTTTCACGAGAAAACTTTAGTCGACCTTCGACGTGGCGAGGAAGAAGACGAGGAGTAGGATTCATTTTGGCATGCACGAGATTTTCATTTCGCAAAAGAACAATAGTTTTTGACACCTAAAACATAATCAAATTGACTGAAAAGTTAAAACCTCGTTATACCTGAAGATCAAGCTCACGATTTATTTCTTTTGCGCTCTTCGTAGAATTAGAGGTCTCTTTCAAGATTCGACGCTCATCTCGCTTGTTCACCTCTCTCTTTCTTCCTCTACACTTCTTCGCATCATATCGCTGAGGATTGATTAAGAAGGTTTTGACAACGCAAGCTTTTCGACCCAGCTCCCTGCCTATTGCTTTTAAATGTAGCCCAGCACGAGAAAAAGCTTTGATATGTCCTTTTTTACGCTCCCAAAGATTTGTCACACGAGACATTACACTAATAATAACAGAATTAATGCTGAAAAAACACAAAATTAAGATAAAAAAACACAAAAGAGTGGTTTCTTCTAAGTATTCATATAAATATGCACCGGTATTCTTTTGCATTCGCAGTTAAAATGTTTTGTAGAACTGATACAAAATTTAAATTTTGGGGTGGCAACAGCGTTTCCTGCTATGCCTTTTCACATGGCCATAATGAATTTTCAAAGTTGTTTCAAAAAGTCTTCAAACACGCGAAATTAGGGGTGCTCGTATAATTATGCATCGCACTGTATTAGAGAAAGGGCTTCAGTTACAAGTAATGCAGTAAATTGAGTTTATTGGCTTTGTTGTAAAATGATTCATTAACCACTTGTCAAATCAAAAAACAGTTTTTCCAAAAGAATAATTTAAGAAAAAAATGCGGCAGAAATTGGTGTAACTTACACGATTTGCTGTACTTCATCTCTTCAGTGTACAAGCCAAAAGAGCAGTGATAAGAGGTGCTATCCTCAACAATAACTGTGGTCTGACCTTCTTGGAAGGTAAGCTTTCGATTATCTACAAACAACCAAAGTTTAACTCCAGAGTACAGATTTAAAAATGGTAGGACCTGCTCTGATCTTGCCTTGAGCTTCCAGTTCACAACTGGTGTAGTGGGAAGAGTCTCCATTGTTTGTTGTATCAGATAAAGCCCAAGAAGCGAGACCTGTTAGTAGTGAATAGAGTAGCTGAAACGTGAATGTTATTATTAGTTTTTTTTTTCATGTATGATTAAAATAGCTTTTTTCCACTCGGCGCTCGGCGCAACTCCACCAAATTTGCTTAGCGGTTAAGAAGTAGCTGTGCGCTAGAATCAGAGCTATCTTTTGGTGCATGTTGAGTTACTGTATCACGGTTATATGTGGAGTATAAAAGCGCCACCGGAAGCAACTCCGAAATCCAAAAAATTTGAATTGGCCCTATTGCAGACAAGTCTTAGGCAAGTTATCATTCAAATTGTAGCTTATTGTCTTGGCTACAATTTGGGTGGTAACTTGCTTAAGACTTGTATGGAAAAAGTGGGTTAAAAACACAATGCCATGAACACGATTTTGAATGA
>BBSZ01014058.1:11839-33751 GCA_000981365.1 Subanguina moxae
ACAATTTTGCGAAAAAAAAATTTTCCTTTTTACAGAAGGTGTAATCCTGGAAGTTGTACATTGGTTCCAAAAATCTAACACGAAAACGGGTTCTTCATTAAAATTCGCCCAAAATGATCGAAAAAGCTTATTATTTTGTATATGTGTGATATCTTTTAGTATTTATTTAACATTTATTTGTTTTTTGAATACCTATTCAATATTAAATTCAATGGTTAAGAATATTTATTCAATATAAACTTCCTAATTCAAAATGGTGTTCTTGGCATTGTATTTTGATCCACTTTATGCAGACAAGTCTTAGGCAAGTTATCATTTAAATTGTAGCTTATTGTCTTGGCTACAATTTGGGTGGTAACTTGCTTAAGACTTGTATGGAAAAAGTGGGTTAAAAACACAATGCCATGAACACGATTTTGAATGAAGGGGATGCCGTACAATTAGAAGAAATACGATACCTTATTATTTTAGCTAGGATTGTCTCAGCCAAGTTATTAACTTTTCAAAAATTTTAAAACATAAGAATAAACTGTAGTAAAGCATTAAAAATTATTTAAACGAGTTTGACGGCAAATAAAAATAAATAAATAGAAGAAAACAAACCAAAGTATAGAGAGCAATAAAAATAGAGCCGGGCGTTAGACCACAACAAAAACAGCTGCGAATCTGGACTTCAACCTTGGCCATTTGCCCAAATCCAAGTGGCAACAACAATTACCACAAACAAACAAAAAGCGGCTTTGTCGACTGCAGCAATAGAAGAAGATGCTCGTGCAACCAATAAATTACCTTTAGAAAAGTGCTAAAAAGGTAGGAAAAGGAGAGAGAGAGCTTAAAGTGGGCGGTGGACAAACCAATTTTCCGTAGTTGGTTTATAGAAGGAAGGAGTTCTGCCCAAAATCAAGGTTGAATCTTCTTCACAAAGAAAAGATGGATTGAATGGCAGAAAGAGAAGTCAGGGAAAGGGAAGATGAATGGAGAAGAATTAGGCGCAAAGTTGACTTCCAATTATTGGGTGCTGTAGGGGAGTAAAAGAAGAAATCAACAAAAACAGAGAGCAATGGTGATAGACAAAAATGACAACCACCAAAGTGTACTCTAACATGACTTCAATCCTTCTCCAAACCACTATCTACTATTCCTTTCCAACCAGAAACTAATTCCTTTGCAGGCACCACAAAAAAGTCTCTTTCCCTTTCTAGTATGGTTGGAAAGAAGTAAGTAGAGGAAAGAAATGTCAGGCTGAAAAAACTATATTAAATTTTTTGGGGGTATAATCCAGTACAGTCAAAATGTTTGCTTTTATGTGTATTCGAATCCAGGACAAGAACGGAGCGAGCTGGGTTTTTACCAAAAAAAGGCCCATTTCTTGTAAGCTTATCATTTTAAAGTTGATGCCAAAGAAATCTAAACTAACATTTATACATTCAGTCAAATTGTTCCGATTTTCAGCTTTGTGTTAAAAAGAAAAGTTAGAAGAATGGAAAAGTTTTGTTTTGAAGCTTGTTATACGAGCTGGTCCAATATTTTTAGCATTAGTTTAATTTTGTGATAAATTTTTGATCCGTCGTTGTTGGCAACTTTTTGTCGCGCCACCCTGTATATGCGCAGGGTCCGGCTTAAAAAAAAAAGTTTGACCATTCCATATATGCGTATCATTAGATTTTAAAACTTACCATCTAAATTGTAAGCGCGGCCTAATAGACAACAAAAAATGACTTCACAGCAGTGTTTCCAAAAGTCAGAAACAGAATCAGAATCAGAAAAATGATCATGCAGAATCCACAATCAAAATGATTCTGATTTTGACTTTGAAAATTTTCTGATTTTGATTGTGATATTTTTTATTTCTGCCTGTGTTTTTGCAATTCTGTTTCTGACTTTTGGAAACACTGCTTTGCAGTGGAAAATTTGTAAAAATTGTGTTTGAAACCGCGCTATTTTAGACGTGAAGTTTACATTCTCAAAAAAATTTTGGTATGCGACTAAATTTGAAAGGCGAAATTTGAGCCTATTCTGATTTAAAAATTTTTGCCGTGGTAATCTAAGTTTGAGAGCTACATCAAATCTATTTTACAGATTTTCTTTCAACTCATTAAATAAAAAGTTAAAAGCATTTCTGGTCTAAAAATCAGACCGGAAAAGTAGACTGGAAAATTAAAACGATAAATGTGTGAACAAACTCTTAACTTTTTGTCTAACTTGTTACCCATTTTTTGTTGTACATTTATATATTTTTTTTGTTACGTGTTAGGTTGTTAGAAAAGTTTGGTTTGTTTTGCTTTGGTCCCCTTTGCGGACAAAATTTAGTGTCTGGTTTCGATTCCGCTTGGCAATTTTGGCGCATTCTTGCCAGTTTTTGTTGTTTTTTGTGTTGTTTTATTCTTTTTATATGGATCCGAATCGTATTCGACGCGTGATGCTGTTTTTGTCCGATGAAGGACTCAACGAAACTGAAGCTGCGGACGGAATTTGCAAAGCCTTAGAACTGGTAACGTTAATGCTAAGACGTCTGCTAAGAAAAATTGAAGAAATCAGGGAGAATAATAGTCAATTCTTTGCTTTCGAGCCTGTCAGATTCTACGCGAAAGCGATTGCTCGTCTTCAAGAACGTTGGAGAAATTCATTGAGTTTGATGGAGATTACTTTGCTTATTAATTGTTATGCAACCGCTAAGCGGAATCTAACCAGACAATAAATTTCGCCCATAGGGGGAACTAAGGCAAAACGAACGGAACTTTTCGAACAACCTAATATTTGTTATACATCTTCCCCCAATTCAGCGTATCTTGCTTTTTGCGTTTTCTTTTATGTCAAAGCTTTGTTTTAAAACACGGGGAGACATTTTTTGACCAAAACTTTTTTAATTCTGCCATGTTTTCCTTAGTAGATAAGACAAAAAAGCTATCTAGATGCATTTATTATCTATATTATTGTAAATTTTTTTTTGGAATGAGTCACCGCCCACAATTTTTTTACTTATAAGATCCCGCATGTGGACTCCACAATTTAAAAGATTATCGCATCGCAAACTCTTAGGCAAAAGTTTTCAGAAATTACTTGGGAATTGAGAATTTTTAGAAGCTTCACTCTCTACCGAAGTTTTTGGTGGTATTTTGCCGGTTTCTGTTTTTGCGAAAACTAATTTGTACAACTCACTAAAATTCTGAGTTACGGTTACTACAGTAGCTGACAAAAAACTTGCACCAAGCAGTTTTTTGGCACACTTTGGCGCGTATCTTTTAACAGACTATTTTTTGATGCAACTGTCAAAAGCAAAATTATTGTACAGACTCTTAGCTACATTTTGATTATAAATGTGTCGCATTGTGTTTTAAGATAGAAGCCTTACCAACGCATTTTTCGCAGTGACATCAATTTTCAGGCGGATAAAAAACTTGCAGCAAATAAATTTTTATGCAATATTGTTGAAACTTTGTATGATAACGGATAGCCCGATGGTTTAAGATTTGTTAATACAATATTTTTAGTGATGATGTCCATGTAAAACAATCGCGCTTGTAGCTGGTGCAAGTTTTTTGTCCGCCTAAAAATTGATGTCACTGCGAAAAATGCGTTGGTAAGGCTTCTATGTTAAAACCATGGTTGGGAAAATCGATAAAATTATCGAACTTCGATAAAATTTCTTGGCGCTACTTCAAAAACACCCTTCGATAAAACTTCGATAAAATTACCACTAAAATTTTTATCGAAGTTTTATCGAAGGGTGTTTTTGAAGTAGCGCCAAGAAATTTTATCGAAGTTCGATAATTTTATCGATTTTCCCAACCATGGTTAAAACGCAATGCGACACATTTATAGTCAAAATGTAGCTAAGAGTCTGTATAATGATTTTGCTTTTGACAGTTGCAACAAAAAAGTCTGTTAAAAGATACGCGCCAAAGTGTGCCAAAAAACTGCTTGGTGCAAGTTTTTTGTCCGCTACTGTAATTGTATAGGCCTTTGAAAGTTATAGTAATTTACTATAATTTTAAAAGTCCGTTCACAATTCTAGCGTTTGTCTTAACGTTTGGTCCTATCGGCTAGGGGAAACTTTGCAAAAACGAAACTTGGCCAAACGAAACATGTCAGAACGGTACTTGGCCAAGTTAGGTCTAAAAGCGAGCTTACTTGCTTTTTCTCTCTTCTTTATCCAGCAAATATCATATACCGTATAACCTCTAATAATCTTCTCCCCTTTTTCTTCATGACGGTCGGTGTTCAACGATTTTTTACGGCTCGACCGCCCGACAATTGGGTACTGACATCATACTCAAAAATATAGCCCTGAATCTCAGCTACATTTTTGAGTATGGTGTCGTTACCCAATTGTCGGGTGATTAAGCCGTGAAAAATCGTTGAACACCGACCGTCGTGAAGAGTGAGGGGAGAGGATTATTAGAGGTCATACGGTATATCATCTTTAAAACATCTCTCTTTTCCTAAATTCAGTTATTTTGTTAAGTTTTGGCTTCAATTTTGTTTTGAGAAACGTTTGGCCAACTTACGTTTTCATATGTTTCATTTGGCCAAATTTCGTTAGGCGAAGTTTTGTTTGGCCAAGTTTTGTTTTTGCCAAGTTTCTATTAGCCTTCCTATCAGGTATTAAAAAAATTTACGCACATTTTGATGTTAGAAGTTGGGATGTATTTTTTGTCGGAGATTGGAAAATAGGGCTAAACGCTGCGACCAAGCGCTACAATTGTGAACATGCCTTAAGCCTGATCTTTTATTTTTCAGAATTTTGCCGATCAGCCAGCTAAGATGGGAAAGAAAGCTAAAATCGGAAAACAGAGGAAGGATAAATATTACCATTTGGCAAAAGAAGCAGGTAAAAAGTTTTGTTTTTAATTACTTTTGCATCATCGTATATTTTTATAGGGTACAGATCTCGTGCTGCCTTTAAGTTGATTCAGTTGAACAAACGTTTTGAGTTTTTGCAGAAGTCCAGAGGTGCGATTTTTCTGTTTTTTGCTGGTTTTCACCTTTTTCATTGTAGCTGTTGTCGACTTGTGTGCTGCGCCGGGAGGATGGCTTCAAGTTGCTTCTCAGAACATGCCTGTATCCTCGCTTCGAATTGGTGTTCACTTATACAGGTTTATACCATTCATAGTTTTAAGCGAAAAATTTTAGGTGTCGATCTGGTTCCGATAAAAGCGATTCCTAACTGTATTACCATTCAAGGAGACATCACTGCCGAAAAGACGAGACACTTGGTTCGTAAAGAACTGCAAACTTGGGAGGTTAGTTGTTTTAACAAAGCCGTAAAACTGCGTTGTATAAAATCTAACTATTAAAGGCGGATTGTGTTCTTCATGATGGTGCGCCTAATGTTGGCTTAAATTGGGCTCATGATGCTTTCCAACAAAATTGCCTCACACTTTTTGCACTGCGTCTCGCAACTCAGATATTGCGCAAAAATGGTTACTTTGTCACGAAAATTTTTCGTTCTAGTGATTATCATCAGGTTGTTTTGCTACAATTAGCTTCTCAAATCTGTAAGCACCAATGAAATTTTCTTTAGTTGGTCAGTGTTTTTGAGAAACTGTTTAAAAAGGTTCATGTGTGGAAACCAGCTGCATCGCGCCTTGAATCCGCCGAAATTTTCGTCGTCTGCGAGTGCTATTTGAAACCAGTAAAAGTGGATTCTGACTTGTTGGATGTGAAGAAGGTGTTTCAGCAACAACCAGATGATACAGTTAATCCGTAAGTGTTTGACCGGTAAAACTCCCCACACACTTTACATTTTTTATTTCAGCCTAAGATTGCTGACTACACGTAAAAAGGAGAAGAAAGCCAAAGCTGATGGTTACGCTGAAAATGACATCTCGCAGTATCATGTGTTGAAAGCGAGCGAGTTCATACACAGCTCAGAAGCTCTTCTGCAATTGTCTCAGTCGAGCTGCATTTCTCTGGATTCTGAGCTATATGAAAAAAGCCTTCATACAACTATGGAGGTGCGAGAGTGTATGAAAGATATAAAAGTTTGCGGTCCAGCTGAATTAAGAACTATTTTGATGTGGCGCAAAAAGATTCTAGCTGATGTCAAGAGAGAGGCCAAATCGACGTAACATAAAACCGTATGTATCATTTCGGTGACTAAATAACTAATTTTAGTGCGGATGGCAACGCTGAAGAGGGAAAGAAGCAAGAGATAGAAGAAACATTGGAAGAGAAAGAAATTCGTGAAATCGATGAGCTCATTCAGAATGCTAAAGCTGCTGAGAAATCCAAACTTCGAAAGTGAGTGTATGTTTGCTGGCTGAATTTATTGATTTGCGATCAAGTTTTTGATTCGTTTTTTCTAAGGATGTTTTTTCAGGAGGAAAAAAAAATTGTTGAAGGAAAAGGCAAAGCTTGAGGAACGTAAGAAGTTACAGATGGTTCACGAGGGTGACGAACCAACTCTTTCGCAAGTTAGCGGCCCAGCCTTATTAAAATCGGCTTAATTGATAGAAAAAACTTTTTAGGATATTGAGCTATTTTCTTTGACCAGTATCCGCCGTTTCTTGGAGCGCAGAAAGAATTGTGAGCAAGAGTCGTTAAAAGCAGCTAATGAAGTCAAGAAGGATGAAGAGGAAGAAGAATACGTGAGTGGAGACGACGAAGATGGCCTTCAATTAGATCTGACTGATGAAAACAACTGGGAGACGATTGTAGGGGATGCTCATGCGTAAGTTGCTTACTTTCTGCATATCTTTCGTAGGTTGAACCGCTTACTACTTTATAGCGAAACTGAACTGAGTGGTGAAAGTGAAGAAGACGAAGAGAAAAAAATACTTGAACAGGATCTTATTCAGGTATCACTATACCTTTATATGAAGTGAGTGTGCACGGCGTGTTATTATTAAATTACAGGATGAGGAAAGCCATATGACAGAGAAGGAAAAAACGGTTTCAAGATCTGAGAGATGGTTTTCTCGGGTATTTTTTTACAGAAGTTAATATTATACGGGATACCCCAGAGAATTTAGAATTTTGTTTTAATAACCTTTTCTGGCTTTTTTTGATACAACTATTTCTTCTAATGAGAAGCAAGTCTGTAAAAGCTGGCCTGCATTTTTGGTGATGAATTAGTTGCACCCCTGTGCATTTTAAAAATTTTTGTTCCAGTTTACTTTTTAAATTTTCTCTTTTTCTTTGGTTAAGGACTGAATTTCTGACTGCAAGATTAATTAAATAGGTGATACCTATCTTTGTGTCAACAATTGGCTATTAAGAAATACATGTAAAATATTAAAAAATCAGTTTATTTATACTACACACGTGAAGATTTATCTTTCCGTTTTGCCTATCTTTCAATCACTACCTTTGCTTAAAATTTTCTACTTACTCCAGTTCTATTCTCGGATTTTTTGAGGCTGTGAGCTAAAAATATTGAAATTCCATATAGTAAATAGCTGTATGTAGTTTCACCCGTCAAATTACTCATTTATCCCGTTAAATTAATCATTTATCCCGTCAAATTGCTTAAACTTGATTATCTCGGCTGTTTTACAACAAGTTTTTTTAAATTTTTTTTCCAGTGTGTATCCCTGGACCTGCTCTCTTTACTGCAGCATCAGTTGACTTAACATTGCTGAAAAAAGCAGGGGAAAAAGGTATTTGAATGTAGTAGAAGATCATCCCGCAAAAGATCTTTTTCACTAACTTCTTCTAGCAACACTGAGACAGCTGATACTGCATTAGAAAGAGCAGATCCAGGGCTACACACTAAAAAAAGAAAATTTTGTTTTAAAACGGCCGACATAAATAAGTTTAATCGATTTGACGGGATAAATGATTAATTTGAGGTGGTAAATGAGTAATTTGACGGGGGATTTAAATTTGAGCCATAGTAAATACAAGATAGGCCAAACAGGAAATTTAAACTCGTTCAGTTCGAACGGTTCTCTGTTAGATAGGACGAAAGGTAATTACAGCACTTAGATTTCTTCTTTGCTTGATGATGATGATGATGAAGAAGTTGAAAATCTTGATAGGATTGCAAAGCACATGCAAGGAAAGATGAACAGGACAAAGCTTCACAATAATACTGGTTTGTACTTGTCGACATGTTGATTAGGTTATACAGTCGACTCTTGATGTAGTGGACTCCAATAGCAGCCTTTTTTACCTCAAGTTCCGACATTTTTTGCGAATTTTGGTGTCGTTTTTAAAAGTAAAAATTATAATATTTCTAAACTTGCTGGTCGTGCTTGGAAAATTCAACAAATTTGGCCTTGTAAAAGGTGCATTTTCGCAAAAAAAATCATCAAATTGAGGTTTGTCTTTTTAAAAGATGAAACTCTAGAGTCGTCTAAAAATGAGTGGAAAATTCAGAATTTTTACAATTTTTTTGCCTTAGAGACAAAATATCAAAATTGGCAAAAGATGTAAAAATGAGGTAAAAATGTCGGGCCCAGCGGTGGTTCGCTCGGATCCACTTTATTAAGGTTCTATTATAAATCATTTTTCGGACTTTTAGTCACGTTCGAAGAAGATATGAAACAGAGAGAGATTGATCAATTAAAAGAAAAGTCACTCAGCAGCAACGAAAGTAGCGACAGTGAATACGAAGATCTTGACAATGGAAAGTGGGTGAAGAAGAGGAAGGCTGATTTCCGTATGTCCTTATCTACTGCATTTAGCAATGACTTTGTTCTTATTCGCTATATTTGATTATTGTATTCAGTTAAACATGAAGCTCAGATCGCTGCTAAGAGGTCTAAACATCTTTCTCCTGAGCAGCTTGCAATGGGTGAAATGATGGTTTATTCATCAAAGACAAGAAAGGAGTTGCAAGATTGGGGCTGGAATCGGTATTTTGAATTTCATTATTGTTTATAACTGTGTGATCAAAGATCATTTAGTTATACGAATAACGACACTGCTTTGCCAGAGTGGTTTGTGAGTGACGAGAATGCACATTGCAAAAAAATTCCACCTGTCACCAAGGTTTTTATTGCGGATTTTTTCGTTACTTAATTACTTTTGTTTGAAGGAGAGGATCGAATTTTACAAGCAACGTCAGAAGGAGCTCAATGTACGGCCAATTAAAAAGGTGGTGGAAGCAAAAGCTAGAAAGCAAAGAAGGCAGTTGCGAAGACTGGCTAAGGCCAAAAAAAGAGCAGAGAATATTCTTGAAAACGACAGTATGGAACATAGAGAAAAGATCAAGGAAATGAAGAAGTAGGTTTTTCATTGTTGCTAAGATTTTATTATAGGGGATAGTAACGTTTTTAGAGTCTACAAGAAGGCACTGACGTCAGACAAAAAAGACATAAAGTACCAAGGTAATTTTCCATTTAGAGGTAACTTATTATCAAAGTCAGATTCTGTTAACGGCGAGTTTCCTTCGAATCTTTTCTTCCATTTTCTCTAAGTGTCTGCTATGTGGAAAGTAATAAAAGGGAGTTGCTCGTGCATGGGGTTTGTTGCATGTGAGTGCTCTGAGCTCGTAGTTATGTGGTTTGCGTTGTGTCTATGATTTGATACATTGAACTTTGACTGTATTTATGTAGTTAATTAATCAACTCATTTTAGTAATCACCAAGGGCAAGCGTGGGAGAATGTCGCGACCTAATGGGCCTTACAAGGTGATTGCAAAGTGTTGATCTGCTCTGTTCATCTAATTTTTTTTATTGTTTAGGTGGTTGACAGGAGACTAAAAAAAGATAAGCGTACTCAAAAGGCTAAGACCAAAAAAGAAACTGGGAGGAATAGGCCGCGTTCAAAGAAATCTCGCAAGTGAGAAATTATTTTTCCTTTTTTTTTGATTTTATGGTCTGCCTGGCAGGCATTATTATTGTTGGTCGCTATTGTTATTCAGCAAATAAAGTTATTGTAGCTTGAAATTTCCGTGTAGTTGAAAATCGTGGCTGTTTGGGATTTGTGAAGGTTGTCATATTCGGCAGCTGGATTTGGATTTTGTCGGTTTGTTACGCTTGCTACTACTTTCAACGGCTGGGAGAACAATTGAAAAGACGAAATTTTGCCAGACGGAACATGTCTCAACAGAATTGAAGTTTGACAAAAAACTGTTAAATCGGGAAAAAGGGAATGTTTTAAAAATTATAAATAAAACTGTTGGGGGTATTTTTGTTGAATAAAATAGAATGTTTCCTGTCCGTTTTAGCAGGGAAACTAAGGCAAGAATACAACCGAGTAATAAGTGGAGGCCGTTCTTCTTTCATGCCTTGGAAAAGTATTCATTTAATTTGCCGCTGCACTTGAGAGGGACAAGGGTTGAGCAGGATGACGGATTAAATTCAAAGAAACTTACATTTCTTGCCTTGTGATGACCAATTTTTTGATCTCCATCTTGTCGATGTCCGTGGCTTATATATCGCAGATTTGACATTCATCCTTTTTCGCCGTTGAAACTACCGGTATGTATATTTTTTAACTGATTGGTATAAATTAATATTAGATATGTATACCAAATGGAGGAAAAGTAACACAAGGGTTTCCTTTATTAAAAGACTTTCCTATTACCAAAACCTTTTTCTATCCCAAACATTAAGATGCTGCTTAATTTCTTTTGCTCCAAAGCGAGTATACACTCTATGTATATTTACTCAAGTGTCTTACACAAAAATTGCTCAAATTTAGGATAACCGAGTCGAGGGTTTTGACATCAAGCTGTTTATGCAGTATACAAATGTTGCTTCTCAAAGTATCTTGCTAAACTCTTACGTGGTATAAGGGTATAGAAAACACTCTGTTACGGGGTCTTTCCTACACATTCTGAAAATATTTTGCCGGCTCCAGCTAACCAATAGAGTATTTATTAAAAAATACTTTTTAATCGATCATACAACCGGTTTAGAGCGACATTTTGATTGTTTGCTTTCTCCCTCTGGCGTAACGATTATTTTATAAATACGGGTAAAACCGGCTTTTACAGCTCTGACAAAGTGATTCTACCTAGACACAGAAACCAATACAAAATCGCAATTTTTCTTGAATTATAAATTCATTTATTAAGCCGAGTTGATATGTAAAAACAAAATTTTAATGTTCGATCAACTAAAAAGGTGCGTCGATCCAAATTTGGCAAAAATTCGTGAAACATCACGTACAATGTCTTCATCCACTTCACCTATGCGCAAGTTAATAGAAACTGGCGGACACAAAACCCAATGAGACTCCAGACTAATAAACCGCATATACACACCACCCCAGGGAAGCTACAAAGAGAACTAAACATTTTCTATAGCAGGTACTTTCTTTATAACGCTAAATTCTTGATCACTCGATTAGGCTGTGAAAGAAGCATATCGTCATAATCAAATTGATCTCCTGATGAGACATATAAACTTGCACGAACAACTCTCATCGCCAAATGTCGAAGAGGAGGAGGCCTTAGCCACATCCTAAAAGATATTTCTTCCATGCAAATTTAATAAAAAAAAATACCTGAAGATTTTATTCGTGCGAAACTGAGAATTGACATCAACACATCCACCAAACACATAAACACATCCTTCCTAAAAAGGGTGTGAAGAAAGCATAAGGATGAGAGAAACAAGTAATAAGCTCACCGAGGTGACGGCAGCAGAGTGAAAAAAAACAGGTAACGGAAAGGAAACATTTAGCCTAGTCCAGCGCATAGAAGCTAGTTCTAGCTTCCACACATCATCCGTCATCTTACATCCCCTCTAAAAATTCTTTAAGGTTAACAAGAATTACGCATGGCCAGAATTTACCCTTCCATTAGGCCCTAAAATAACGTCTTTGCACCCGCCAATTACATAGACTTCGCCTTGGAATTCCACTATGGCATGGCACTTCCTTCCTTCTGGATAACCATGTTCTACATCTGCAGCTGTCCTCAGTCTGACAAAAGTTTGAGTTCCCAGATTAAATGCCAGCAACTAAAATTATTAATTTCGTCGGAAAGTATTATCAACTAAAAATAGATACTTCTTCAAACTCAGCACAAAATTCAGGTGCTCCGCCACCAAATGTGATGAGCTGGTTTTCGTGAAAAATGACTTCCAATCTGTATCTGCCGCTCTCATTATGATGCGTCCTGCCCTTGAAATCTAAACATTAAGATGTGCTTACACACAAAAGTACATACTGTCAAAAAGGTGCTTTCCCATGTGTGTGGTACCACTTTTCCGTCTTTATTCGCTTGCTGCAACCTCCAGACATCAATGTTATACTCATGACCAGTTGTACCACCAATCAGATAGATGACTGGCTAAAGATAACTGGAACACGTTAAATGCACACCAAAAAAAAAACTAGGGTCCTTTACTGGCAGACCACGAATATAATGTGGGGCGACAGACTATGAATGACAGTAATCAATTTCGAGAGGTTAGTAGATATTAGCGCCAAACTTACTTACTTACTTTGGATATCTTAATTTCATCGTGGAAATTCACGAAGCACATTGCTTGCCCATAAATCCTCGGTGGTTTGTGAATTTCTTCACCAGTAATAGTTAATTTGTGCAGCTGGACTTCACCATTGTCGCTGATACAGAATTTGTAAAGATCATTAGATGCAGCACTACCGAAGGGCACACCAGTTCCACCAAAAGCATAGACTTCATTAGGACAATCTGTTTGCACAACTAAATTTCAGAAATCAATTGCTTAAAAATGACAAGAATATCGCGAAAAGAGGTCTAATCTGGACGATTCAAAAACCTACGTGAAAAAGAAGCCAAACAGTGCGGCACAGACCCTTTCACTACTGAACACTTTTGCCATTTTTCAGTCAACATGTTGAGCCTCCAAATATCGGTGAAAGTCTCGTTAGGTACACCGTTGGGACGATAGCCACCCATCATATAAATAAAATCCTCAGTCGCGAAAATTCTGTGACCACTTCGCGGAGCAGGACCTGAAGCACAAATATATATATACGTCTGCACAAACATCTAGCAATAAAAAGTAAATACAGGTCCTTAAAAACAAGAAAAACAAAATTACAGCATTCACAATCCTTCTGGTCATCTTCATCGACATCAGAAACATTGGCAACGTTCTCGACGTTTCTCCCAAACCATCCACTAGTGACTGATGAAATTTGTAAGCGTGACTTTTTCTGATGCGCATGGACGGCACTAAGCGCGCTAATAGCTGTCCTTGTCTAAGTATAGCTTTTATGAGGGATATGCTCCACAAAAATACCTGAAGAAAAATTGAAAACCGACCTCTTTGGCATCCTTTCTGTTCCCATTAGACAACTCCATGTTTGACCTCTTGCTCTTTTCTTTCCGCTGATTTTGCTCAAAATTTTCTTTCCTAATACCCTTCTTTCAGCAGCAGATAGCCTGAAAATTTTGCCAACTTTTTTGAACTGCGTCGTAAACAGAGACTATGGTAAATGAAAATTAATATTTTCCGCTGTGTTTCAAAGTGAAATTTTTTGTATCAAAAATCGATTCAGTGTGTATCGGCGTGGTGCATTGGTAAAGTGCTAGGTCATGTGATTTTTCACGTGAATTTTCGAGAATAAGGTGGATTTTGTCTAGGTCGAGGGAAGCATTTGCTAATCATTCAAAGCTTGAAAGTTCATCAAAGCAAGACAGCCTCCTACAATTCAAAATTTGTGTGTAGTTTGGCAATAACAAAACGCCAATTTATGTTTTTAGTAAATTTTGAAGTTAAAACAGTTCAAAGATATTTGTTCGATATTTCCTGGGGCCAATTCCTCAACTCGATTTTGATTTCGATTTTTAAAAGGCATTTACCGCATATTCTCTATTAGAAGGCCCGGGCCTTCTATTTTTCAACCCTTTTCAGAGGGGGGCCTTCTATTAGAGAGGGGCCTTCTATTAGGGAGGGGCCTTTTAATAGAGAATTTACGGTATTGACATTGATTTCAACATCGATGTCAACTAGGGTTGGCCTCCCACTTATTTTTTAATGAAATTGTTGTTGCTGTTGGAGTTCGCTCTCAAATATCGCTCGTATTAATATTCATTCTATTCGCCCGTTTCAAACAACATATAAACACTAACACAATAACTAGAACATTTTGTTAATTCGGCTGGCAACAATTTCTGCTTTTCCACGTGGGCTTGAACATCCGTAAAACGGGCTTGTGGCTCAAATATTTTTGCTTGCGCTTCGAGCATCTTTGTTTGGGCTTTGATTCCCGCCAGCTTGGCTTGATCTATCTCCCACAAAATCCTCTTAAAAACTACCTCAATCTTGTTCTTTTCTCCTCTTCTCCGAATTGTTCTTTCAACAGAACCCTCTTTGCAGATGTTTTCGCCCAAAGCTTCCAACGCCTCGAGAGAATCATCCACTGCAACGTCTTTTAGCATAATGTCAAAAACAACCAGGTCTTTCTAGACAAAACTTATAATTACTGATTAGCACTGCCGAGGGGGGGGGAGCTGTTCAGATGTAGCAAAACCTGTTTTCAAGCATGTGTCGTAGTGACTGATGGCAGCAGTGCGGATGTTTTACCAGTAGACCTCCTTCACATACATAGCATCGCTTGTAGGAAGAAAAATGTCCAAAAAGATTTAAACTCGACTCCAAGTCTAAAAGCCTGTGTAAGGGGGCTATAGAGGCTTGAGAGTTAAAGATGCGCGCACAGACTTGCCTGCACGATGAATCTGAGTTACTCTTGACAATATATGTATTTCAAAGTTCTTTTTGCCTAGCTACAGTAGAAAAGGTGTAAAAAGGTGATGAATTACTATTTTTCACTGAAGCTGGTCAAAAATTATGCTGAATACATGGCATTATCAAGAGTATTTCTCAGATTCCTCGCGCAAGTAAGTCTGTGCGCGCATCTCTGTTTGTGCACCTAGCTGCACGGCACCCGCCCCTAAAATATTTAACAAAAATTCTACACCCTTTAGAAATTCTTGCAAAAATGAAACGTTCGCTTGAGCCATCAACTAATATGAATGATTCAAAGTTTGCGAGATTGACAAAAGCTGACCATTCTACTTGTCGTACTGATCAAGCTTCGACCTCAGATGAAAAAAACTTTTCAAGAAAAGTACAAATCCTGAGCGATGGTGTTTATTTTGTTGCCATTAAAGGACTAAAAGATGATCCGCAGCCTGAAAGAACACTTTCGTTGTTCGAACTCATCAACAAAGTTAATCCGATTGCTTCTATTCACTTCAATTATTGTATTGATCCTGGTTTTGTGCTGATGTGAGTATTCTCTTACGTGTTTATCATTAGAGACCGGATTTGTATGCCAAAAAGTTTAATCCACAGCTGGGTCCGACCATTTTTTTACCCCAATTTTTGACATCATTTGCCAATTTTGATATTGATGTCTCTAAGGCAAAAATTGTAAGGATTTCGAATTTGCCGGTCGTTTTTAGACAGCTCAACAATTTCACCTTTAAAATATCCAACTCTCGATTTAACGGACTAAATTGAGAGTTAAAATCGAGGGTAAAATCGAGAGTTGGATTTTTTAAAGGTGAAATTGCTGGGTTGTCTAAAACGACTCGCAAATTCAGAATACTTACGGTTTTTTGCCTTAGAGAGCTCAACATCAAAATGGGCAAAAGATGTCAAAAATTGAGGTAAAAATGGTCGGACCCAGCTGCGGATCGAACTTTTTACCATACGAATCCGGTCTGTATTTATCATACTTTAATTGTCGTTTCTCAGGCAATACCCGAGGAGATGTCGCTCATTTCCAATAACACTCGTTGTTGGAGAAAATAGTCAAAGGATGGTTGCACAGGCTTGCTCAGATTTTCCAAATGTTACAGTTGGAGGTAAGGAGATATCTGCAAAGATTTTTGGTTGATTAATAATTTTTAGGGGCTTCTATCCCGTTCTTTTACTGCACGCATCACTCGAAGCTTTCTATATTTGAAAGTGAAGACGTATTTTTTTGTTTTTTGCATGCTATTTTTTCTAAACTCGACGTTGAGGCAATTCATGTGGTGATCTCCACGGCCAATTTAATCCCTGAAGACTATGGTTTGAAGACACAAGCTTTCTATTATTGTCGAGCTGCCTTTTTCACTGGAGATGAGCCTTTTCAGCCATCAAAGTTTCAGGAAGATTTGTTAGAATATCTTGAGCGAGGTATATTGTTGCCATTCCTGATTTGCTTTAGTTGACTTTTTAACGTCCCAGCTTATCCAAAAAATTCATCAAGTCACTGTCTAGTAAATTTTTTTGGTTCTTGCTTTGATAAGATTGATGCTATATTTTTTTTAGGTTAGCTACTGGACCAGCAGAATTAAGCAGGGTGATTTCAGCCACGTTAAAGATAGACTGATTGCTTCGGTTCCGGGTAAATTTTGAGACAAGATTTATGAAATTAGTTGATTTTTAGGAAGGTACGCTTCGAATTTGATTTGCCATTTCGGACACATGAAATTGCGCAAAGTGCTTTCGGAAAAATTTACTTTAGAAGAACTTAAACAACAAAAGGTCATTAATTAAAAAAATTCATATAGGGAATCTTTGTGTAGATGTATTTAAAAAACTATTTTCAGTTGCATATTGCTCAATTCAGTTCCATTGGGTCTCTCGGTTCATTGCCCCAAACCTGGTTATGCGACGAATTTTTGTCCAGTCTGGCCGGAAGAAACTGCTTGGTGGATGGTGGGCCTGCGTGCAATTTAAAGCCCTTCTGTTTAAACGGTTTCTCATTCAGCCAATACCTTGAAGTTAGTTTATCCGACTGTGGAGAACGTAAGCGTACCGTTATTGTGACAATAGATACCAGTAATGAAGTTGTACGTATCAGGTGCGTAATTCACTTGAAGGATGGTCAGCAGGTAAAGTAATAGTAAGCACATCGGTTCTTGCGTCTTTTTTGGTCAGCATTTCGATAACGCACTAATTGTAGGCAATTCCTTGCCATATAGTTCGCAAACACACAGCAAGCAGCTATATTTGAAGAATTTTTTGTATGAATGGAAGAGTAAAGGTCTTAGGCGGTAGTTTTTTGAAGTTTCAGAACTTTTTCTAGCCTACTCTTTTTAGGACGAAGGCAATACCACATGTAAAATCTTATACATCTTTGAATGGTAACAATCAACCTCAGTGGATGTTGTTGACGAGCGCAAATTTATCTCACTCTGCTTGGGGAAGACTGGAAAAAGATCGCACTCAGTTGTTTTGCAGGTCATATGAATTGGGTAACACACTTACGCATATAAGTGAATGCTTGTAACTTTCATAATTGACACTAGGTGTGCTGTTGTCTTTGAAAGACCATCCAGAATTGGGATCGGCTGGATTGACGTTGCCGTTTGATCTACCGCTTTTGAAATACGCAGAAGATGATCAGCCGTTTTTGGTTGATGTTCCGTATAAAAAGCCAGATTGCATGGGTAGAGTAAGGCTTTAAATGGTATTATTATCAGGGATGGCTGTTTGCGATTATTTGGCAAGTGCGATTACTGCGTTTTTCATGAGAGAAAATTGGTTTTTGCTGTCAATCTCAAAAGCTATATATTTTTAGAAATCCAATAAAATCTTGCCAGATACAGTGAATCGATTTGGGCATCTAAAATAGTAAGCTTCAGACAGCTACATAAACGAAACAAGCTAGAAAGAGTTGTAAGGTTAACGGTAGCAACTTTAAGCAAGGTTTGTGACTCATGAAAGCTATCGTTACTGAGCAGGGTTTACATAAGCGTTGATGCGTATCTGAATAACTTTACATACAATCGATAGCACTTTTATATTTTTGACCTACGCTTGAAAAATTTACGAAACGAACGTAAAATTCCCAAAGTTTCCAAACTTTTTAAAAGGATCATTAAGACTCTTATTATTAAGATGTTTGCCAGATTCTGCTGATCAACTTGAGTAAAAGATGTCTAAAAACTAAAATGAAAATTGTTGACTTTAAATCATTTTAATTTTTTTGTGTAATGTGTTTCGCCCAGGTAGGGGGGGGTCTCGAGAAAAACTCAAGGTATTCCAAATAATCACAAACCACAATCTTTAATTTTTGTCGTAACTCTTGTCTTTTATTCGTAGTGTTTTATAAAAATAAATGTATAAAAATAAAATAAAGCGCTTAAGCTATGGAATGTATTTATTTTTGGTGATAAAGCAGTTTGCTAGATTTGTTGGCAGTATTTCATTCAACGTTGTTATCTGTTGGGTTATTTGAATATTATAACACTAGACATCGGTACAGCAGTCGCTTTTAGCTGCAATGGACGTGAGTATCGAAAGAGGAAGTGGAAAAGTTCTCTCTTATGATGATATTGTTCTGTTTGGGTGATGCGTCGTTACCACTGCTTTTATTTTACAGGTGCACTATCTAATTTAGGTGTGATCTTCAGTCTCTTGGTATGAAGCATGGCTGGCTGACTGATAATTTGATCAATTTTGCGGGGAATTTCTTGAAGAATAATATTGTCAAAAACGAAATAAAGGACAAGGTTGTTTTTTTGGAGGTGAATTGTGGGCAAGAATGACGCAAAGGCTTTTAGATCTGCATTGTTTACGCCACTCTGGTCGAAATTATTAAATATTGTGATGAAAGAGAGGACAATGTGGAACTCTTCAAGAATATTGGGCTGTCTCCTGAAAAATGGGGTACTTGTCATCGACTAATTGAGCTGCATATTTTTTTTGTCTAACCACTCTTCTCTTAGCATTATTTCTTTTAAATGATAGCGAGGAGCCAGATGTCCGGAATGGTGGTGTTCATTGGACCTTGATTCTATTCGATCCTATTAAGAGGATCTTTTTGCTATTCGATTCCATGGAAGGTAGCACAATTGGCAAAAAAATTTATTCGGTGTGTGTTTATCGTAATTCTTGTAGTATGTTGCTTTTTTTTTAGTTTTCAAACAAGCTGAGCATATATTTGAATGTGGATTTGGATCCGATGCGTTCTCCTCCAGGTATAATTGCCGTTCAGAGATGTCCGAAAATGTCAGTTTCTGGAGATTGCGGTGTGTATGTTATTGAGTACATGCAAGCTGTTTTGCGTGTGAGTTATTTTCCGATAACTTCAACAAAACTAGTAAAGTCATTTCGAATTGTGGCACGCTATTCGGTTATCAAAGCATGTTTACCAACAACTGCCTTGAGTTGAATTTATAGATGTGGTAACCGCTAAAATTTCTTTTAAAATTTTAACGGTCGTTTAGTGGAGATTTAGCGTCAGTTTTTTTTAACGGAATTTGTAAAATTTTTTTGAGTATTTTGTCTGTAGGGCAGTGTTTTCAAAACTTACAGTCGCATCTCACACTCACATCCTTAACTCATAGTGAGGCTCACACTAAACTCACGCTTGATTTGAGTGTAAGGTGAGATGTGAGCCTTACAGTGGAGTGATATGATAGTGAGTTTCACTCATAGTGTGAGTTTTATGTCACTGCGTAAGCTTCATCAGTTTTTAGTGCTTCTATGGGTAATCTAGTGCATAAATTCCATTTTTAATTGACTTTATCGACTTTAGCATCACTTTCCGTTCTATCATTTCTTTGTAAGTGCAAGTCTTTTGTTTATTCAACCATGATACAATCACATGAGACAATGCCACAAAGTCGACTACAGTAAGCAACTAATTGAGTATGTTTTTAACATCCTTTTCACGTTCTTCTTGTTCTGAATGCCACTACAGGCACACATTGACTAAAATAAGAAAAAAACGTAGGTGGACGATAGAATGTTACTGTACTGAAACCATAGCTTGGAAAGCCATTACCATTTTACTCCCTCCACCTGTGACTACTTTGAAGATTCTGCGAAGTGAGATTTTGTACTTTTCCAAAATCTTTTCTGTCCGTAGCCGTGTTGAATTGCCTGTATGAGAAGTGGAAAACTTACAAAGACGCACAAAGACACTCTGCAGTAGAGACGATTCATCACAATACTGTAAGGTCACCCCTAAAAGCAAAAATCTCGTTAACAGATAGATTCAATAAGTTTATTTTTCTAACCTATACAAACACTAAAGCACAAAAGCACTGAAGGATTAATTTCGTATAAGACTTTTCGTACCAATGGATAAAGCATCAAATTTATCGAAATTTAAGGAATAGAGAGCACATCCACAAAGTCTTTTTGCACTCGCGAATGTCGAAATGAATTAAGTATATATCACCTTATGAAAATGGGGTGTTGATGTACCTAATTCCCAAGTTGACTTCATCTTTATAAATCTGCTATTCAATCTTCTTAGCCGGCTGTTATTTTTCTTTGTGCTTCCAATCCCAATGGCGTGAAATCGACGTTTTGTGATTGGATAAAGGCTACAATATTTTTAAAGACCAGATCCGTCGCCTGATCCACTGATGCCCACACAAAGGAATTGTCAAATTTCTGCTTTAATCGATCCACGGACTAAAACGATTGCAATTGTGTTAGAGCCCAATGTTGAAAATAAACCTTTGCATAGGAATTCTTCAGGTAGTTTTTTTGAATGCCATGGCTAAATTGACAAAATATAGAAAATCCATAAGAAATCTATCGAAAATGCTGAAATGTGCGCCAAAAATGCGAAATATGCATTTATTTTAAAAGGTGCCAAAATATGCTTTATAAAACATCTCCAAATGAAGCAGGATAGCATAAAAATGCGTTATTTCGACTCATTATCACAATGCATATTTGCAAAAAAATATGCTTTGGCATACGAATCTGGTTTCTAGTGATAACAAGTTTATATTTTACGCCCGAATGCATAACTCACAAAATGGCAGAAAATCACACTATGAGTGGAAACTCACTCTCACATCATTTCGCTGTGAGGCTCACATCTCACTGTGATGTGGGTGTGAATGCGACTGTAAGTTTTAAAGACACTGCTGTAGGGAAATTTACTTAGTGCCGTTTTTAGCAATTCTAATTTGAACGAAACTCCATAAAATTGTTTGCCAGGGTTTTAGCGTTTTTTCTAGGGTTGGGAAACTTGGCCCAATTTCGAAATTGAGCCAAATTTGGCGCCAATATTGGGACAATATTGGCAATCTTGGCCACAATTGAGCCAATATTGATTTTTTCGTGAATTTCTCCAAAAACTTTGAATTTCAAAGCGTCCCATGCAAATTTGCGTTTTCCTTCGGCGAACTTGCCTGTCCGCCCTCTCCACTGAGCCAGTTCGATCATGATCTAAGTTACAACTAGCCTTTATTAACAAAATTTTATTTTCAACGTCAAAATTTGTGCTCGTCACTCATTCGTTTCACTATTCTTTCGGTGAAATAAAACTTCTCGTAAAGATGTTTTACTAATTCAGAAGTGTCATGATTTTTAGGCCTTGAACGAAAACATTTGTGCCGACTCTTTCACCGACATTGACCTTAGCCATATTGATGATGACTTCATATTTTCTCAGCGTATGAAGTGGTACTACTTGATCATGGATTTGAAGAAAGAGCAAGATGAATTCATCTCAAGAAAATAAAAGTGCAAATTTTATGAAGTGTATAATTTTGTCTAGCGCATCTGCGTTTCGCAAATATAGAACAATTCTAAACTTGCAAAATGTCTATTGGCCTTTTCTCTTTTCTGATCTCTGCGATGCTTAGTCACTGTCTCGTGTTTGTAAAATAAACAAAATTTGAGTTTTTTGAAGAATTTTTCGACCCAACTTAGCCATTATCACTATCTACTAAAGGTTTGTTACCGTCCGAAACACCCAACTTTTAGGGCACTTCCGGCCACTTTTTTTCAATTCTGTTGATGTCCTTTCAGACTAACAAGATTGTTGGCTCGAGGAATCAGCAATAAAAAATGGGGGGTGGTTTGGCCAAAAAAACTTTTTATATCATTTTGAAAAAAAAATTTCTTTTATTAAAAAGTGGGTCAGGAGTGGGACAAGAAATTCGTGTCGACATAATCATCATGGTGTAGCTCGCGATTCTGCGTCGATTGGTGAAAAGATCGGGCAAAAATTGTCTTGTTCTGTTTCTGGTTTGAAAAAAATAAAACCCAAATGCAGCGCTGATTTGAATCAAGAGCACTTTCACCGCCAACATTAAATAAAACTCTTTTT
>BBSZ01014059.1:0-19502 GCA_000981365.1 Subanguina moxae
ACTCAAGGAAACAACTGCATCCAAAGGAAGAAGAAATTGGCTTTTGATCGTGCTCTGAGTCAATATATTGCTCGACAGATCCAATTCAACGTGCTTGTCCATCATCTTGATACGGATCGTTTGAGTCATTTTGAGAAACGAATAAATCTGAAAACAATGAATTTTAATTGCTTTTAGCAAACGAGCAAAAAACGTTTGGTATGGAAAAGCAGAAAGTAGCATGCAAAAATTTGTTGAACAAAGCTGAAACAAAACGCCAAGCACGAAAAAAAAATTTAACCAATAGGCAATAACAACAACTAAAATAAACGAGACCTAGTCAACAAAGTACCGTATTTACTCTAATAAGCAAGGATCCCCTTTCGTCACGACGGTCGATGGTCAACGTTTTTTTTTCGGCTCAACCACTCGACAATCGGGTACTGACACTATGCTCAAATCAAACAACATGCTCAAAAGTGTAGCTGAGATCCAGCGCTACATTTTCGAGCATGGTGTACGTACCCAATGGTTGGGTGGTTGAGCCGTAAAATATCGTTGACCGCTGACCGTCGTGACGACAAGGAGTGCCCGCTTATTAGAGTAAATACAGTAAACGGTAATTTATTCGGATTTGACTTCGAACTCTTCTTTTCGGATGTCATAATCAATAAAGCTGTAGTGCAACCCCCAGAAACGATTGAAAGCGCCCACATCCACCAAATTCTCGTACAGCTCCGTCCAAGGCCACTTGCGCAAGTTAGAATCCTTTTGTTCGTACAAGTTATTCTAAGAAATTACAATTTTCACTTACTTTTATAAGTGGAATTAAACAAAATGAACCTTTCTGTCATACGGCCTTTGAACAACCAATGAGAAGAGCCAGCAATTATAGATATCCAAGCGATTCTTGTTTAGTAAAAGTGTCAGCCGCTCCAATTCCGCGTCTAAAACAGCATAGATAAGAATAAATAAGCGGGTTTATAACTGAAGAACCAACCAGCTCTGGCACTATGAATAGAAGGAGGAAGAAAAGCCATTTGCAAGCGAAGATCTACAAGACGTGCTCGCAACAGACCTTCATCAGGATTGGTCTTGAAAGCGTAGAAGGAGCCAGCCAACAGCCCTCCCATAAAAACTGCCTTGAGTGGGCGACTTCTTGACTCCATAGCCACTTCCTTGAGCACAATGCAGTAATCTTTCACAACTGTCTAGAAAAGACTATTAATGCCTGAATAACTAACCTTTTGGAAAATTCTATTATTGCATAGTTCTAACCAAAATGTTTAGTTAGACCAGAGGAAAAAGTGCTAACCTTAGCGTAATCAGACACCCTGAACCCTGCTCTCTGAATAAAATTTCGTCTTTTTAGATTTTCTGCTTCATTCTTCTCAAATCTGACATTGACATCTGCAAAGGTAGACGGCATTGCGATTGGTTCCACCGATGATTGCACTTGCTGCACTGAGGTCATATCTGAAACACCGATAATATTTATTAATACTTTTCAAGGGAGCGTTTATTAGAGCACGTATTTTTCGAGGGGAGAGTGAGGGCGCTTATTCTTCAACCTTTATGTTATATTTAGGTTATATTACTTTGGGGGTGGGGGGATATAATACAGTAGAGCCATCTTTTTACTATTCAAAAACACTCAACGGTCAAAAAGGAATTTTAGAAAACAGTATTTAGACCCTAGAAAGAAGTATATCTCGTTTGAACATGTCCTTTAGCCAAACACAACCCATTGAAAAATATAGTGTTTGAAATCGCGGTGAGAAGTGCTTATATTTTCGACCGCAAAGTTTTCAAATGGTTTTTTTAATTCAAGACAGGTATTTATTTATTTTTAGCTATTCCAATGCTTGATTATGGCAATGAGTTAATGTGCACAAGCTCGTCTTCTGATAACGAAATTGTGCCGCAACACGATGCTAACTCTCTATTGATCCAACACGATTGGAATGAGTAAGTTAAATTCATATCTTCTAGCCTTCTTTCAGCTTGTTTTTAGAGTAAAGAACGGTGAAAAATTTTTCCTTGGCTTTCGAAAGTTTGGAGAAAAGTCAAATTTTATCAATGTTATTAAAGCTGAAGGTTTGATTGAAAGCGGATTAAGTGATGCAAAGATTGAAGCGCTCTCTCAGGTTAGTTTCTTTTTTAAACAAAAATGGCACTTACATATGTTTATTTAGCGAAAGATTCGAGTTAATTGTGCTGGTTGTGAAGAAAAGATTTTTATTGCACCGAGTGTGGAGTTAAGAAATATTCACAATGCAGCTGTCAACTCAATTGATCTATCTCCATCCGGCAATCTAATTGTCTCTGGTGATTCCGAGGGTGTGCTATCAATTTGGAACGCAAGAACAGGCGAGATCAAGGTTTTAACTTTGCAAAAGCCTAACCGTAGTAATAATTGCTTACCTACTGATGCCATCATCAAATACTTTAGATTGTAGGTCAAAAGAAATGAAAGGAGTATTTTAGAAAACCTGTGTGGGTCACATAATGGATATCAACAAGTGTCGTTTTTTTCCATCTGGTATGCAAGTGGCTTCCTGCAGCATTGATATGACTGTTCGCATTTGGCCACTTATGGTTGGGGAAGCTAACTTGAACTCTAATGGAGACTTATTCAATTCTACTATTTTAAAGGGGCACACTAGAGGTTTTTTTGTGGTTTTTTGGAAAATAGCACTCCATAACTGGTTTCAGCAGTACTCGATTTGGCCATTATTGATGACGGTAAAAGACTAGTTTCCGTGTCCAAGGATGGAACCACCAAGCAATGGGATTGTGTTTCAGGTTAACACTTCTAAGTACATGAAAAAATTGAGGAGAAATTAGAATTTAGGCAAATGTCTTCATACTCTGAGTTCTGACTCAAGTGCCCTCAATTCAATCGCAGTTGGAGGTATGCCCGCTCTATTCGTCTGTTAAATATTTGATTGATTGTAGCGATGTATCTGTAACTATTGTAATTAGAGACAGAAACGGGTCAGAAAAGGGTGACGGGTTATTGGAGTTCGGCTGTTATAGCAAATACAGTCAACCCTCGATTTTAATGACCCCCCTAAAAAGTTGGATACACAGCTGGGTCCAACCATTTTTTTACCTCCATTTTTAACATCTTTTGCCAATTTTGATGTTAATGTTTCTAGGGCGAAAAATCGTAAGGATTCTGAATTTGCCAGTCGTTTTTCAGCAATTTCGCCTTAAAAAAACAAACCTCGATATAACGGACCCCTATTTTTCTAAAAGGGGCGGTTAAATCGAGGTTTGACTGTACTATACTTATCTGAGAACCAAATAATCAATTTGCAGACATGTGCACAGTCGCCTGTGGGTCGAAAACTGGCAGAGTTTCAATTTACGACTTGACTGAGTCAGAAAATGTAGGAAGACTGGTTCAAAATTAAAAAATGTGCATCTCATATTTTTTTAGGTATATGTGTTCTTTGTCGGCTCAAGTTGCACGTGTTTACATTTTTCGGGCGATACTCTCTTCTGTGGGACAGAAATCGGCGAAATTCATTGCTTTAGCATTTCTACAAGGTGTTAGTAACGGTAAAGACGTTTAATGGTTACTGATGGTTTTTGTATTCATAGGAAAACCATTTCCATACTGAAAACATCTAATGGCAGAGCAACCAAATTGAGCTGGTGTTCATTGGGCTTGCTAGCATCATTTGGTGATTCTGATCAAAATATTTGTATCCTAATTTTTAATGTTCGTTGTAGGTGATGGCACACTGCTTGTTTTCCCTCAACCACTTGTTAGTGCTCATGCTTCCGTGGAATATACCGGAAACGATATGGATCCCATTTTGGGTTTGCATACTTTTTGGGTGGGGGAGGCTGGTCGAACCATTCAAATTTAAAAAATCTCTACATTGAGAGTTTGACTATAATGAGCGTTCGTTAAAACGAGACCCTATTATTGTAAAATCTCTTTTATTGGTTAGATAGCTGGCACTTCTAGAAACTATTGAAGAAAAAATTAATTTGAAATTTGAAGAATAAACAATAAATTGAAGAATTGAGCTTTAGATGAATTGCCAATGACCTAGGATTGGCGATAACCTGAAGTTATTCTCCATCTAGCTATCAATTTTAAAAGGCTGGATTAAATTAATGCCTGGAAATTAACTCATACGTAAAGAGTTTTTTTCCTCTAAGCTAGGAATTTTGAGATTGTGAATTTAGCTGGAAAGTAGCAAATTTTTTGACTCTGTTGGATTATACCAGTGGTATAATACCACCCAAAAAATCATGCGCCTCCTTTTGAACCAGTGTTTTCGAAGAATACACCTACGAAATTTTGACCTAGACCTACATCTTAAACCTACACTGTAGCTGTAGGTGTAGGTTTAAGGGTAAATGTAACTGCATATTTACAGTGTGCCTAATCATAGATGTAACTGAGCCAAGTGGATGTTCACTTGCTGTGATTTTTTTTGTGTTTTCAGGCTATGAAAACTTTTTTCCTGTGCTAATTGAAGCATTCTAATGAAGGTTTAACAATAGTGAATTACTGTTTTACGGGGTATTTCTCAATTTTTTCCAAAAGTCGAAAAATATCTTTGAAACGTTAATTCACTCTTATCAAACCTTCTTTAGAATACCCTAATTAGTCATTAAACAGGGGTTGTAGAAGCTAAAAATAAGAAAAAAAATTTCACTAAGTGGATATCCACTTGGTTCGGTTGTTTAACTGCAGATGTAGGTTTAACTGTAGCTTTTTGACGTAACGTATGTGTTGCTGTAGGTTTATTTTTCGAAAACACTGTTTTAAACGTCAAGTATTTTAAGTTTTAGATTTCGCTCACTCTGAAGAAGTGCTTTTCAGTGCTTGCCGAGACAAAACAATTCGTAAATATCATCTTAAGTGACTTAATATTAATTTTTGTATTTTACCGTATGACGCCAGAAATTGAAATGCTTTCTTTTGACTTTAAAATTTTGAGCTCCTCCCATACTCCTACGAGTCAAAACCCAAAACTCTCCACATGCTCTAATAACTCCACATATGGAGCTATTGGACAAAATGGCTTATGTTTTTGTGATTCGGCGTATTTCTGGTTACAGCTGAAACTCGATCTCAGACACAGTTCTGACTCAAAATTTTTGAGTTAAAGCAAGGCGTCCCGATTTATCGGCTCATACGGCATAATTTTGCGTCGATGGTGATTAGCTTTTACAATGAATTCAGGCTGTCTTTGATAATAAATATTTTGATTACTGTGGTGTTGAGAATCTCGCTTTTTCGTCTTTGGTTTCTGCAACCAGAATTTTTGTGACTTTAGTGTTCGAAATTATATAAAAGCCATTTAAGCTATAATTTTGTTTCGTTACTATTTGAGGGTGCATATAGATGTTTCGCTATGGTTTGAAATGCGATGGTGCTGAACCCTTGGCTTCTACTTGCAACAATATTGTTCATTCGGTGAGCAGTTTGCTGAATGTGAGTCGTCTAAGATCACCGGAGTTCATGTCTGTTCGCTATGGTATTATGTCACTTGCAAATGTCCATTTATGCTTACTCTTTAAGGTGCTCCCCGATTCAAACCTAAGATAGTTAAGACGAAGCAGATGAAGACACCGTCTATGTTGGCTCTGGACCATTTCGACTTCTATTATTCTCCTTTATTTGGCAAGGTTAACCAGTGGTGATTGTTGTATTTTAATTTTTTTTTGTTTTTTAGTTGTGGCCCTCGATTCGTCTGGGTCTACTTACTCCCAACAAATTTGTTGCTGTAATGAATCGATTCTCTGCAAACTTTAAAGTTTGTTTCGTTCGCAGGGTTAAATTACATTATAAACCCGGCACTCTTACCTACGGTGACCTGCCCTAAGCTTAAGGTCTCGGCTAACCTATGCTGGCCTACTCTAAACCAAAATGTATCGGTAAAAGCCATTTAAGCTATTTGGTATATTGTAATCGAGTGCTGGGGGTGTAGTGTAAGTGCTCCGCTCGCAATTCTTACTCTGACTTATGATAACACTTTTGCTTGTAGAGCAACCATCTTATGATGAAAGATCTGGGGACAGTTAATCTAATAGAATTGCTCACCACACCTCGATATTTGGAAGTATTGGAAAAGCAGAAGTCTATCGCAGAAACTCAAGGAAAAGAGATAGCCAGTTTCATCGCCATGAAAGGTGCGCACGTTTCTTCCGAAGAAAAGGTTTGTTTTTGTTTTCGAATAGTATAATACGAGGCGCGTCAAGCAATTCTGCCGCTTTTAAACCGATGTAACTTTTGCAAGCCATTTTTGGATGAAATTAGAAAACTCGACAGAAGTTTACAATTTCCTGTTCAAGATATTGAAATTACGGGTTTTTGCTGGGTCCCTCTGTGATTTAGGCTTGCGCCAGGTTTAAGGGTTAGAAAAAAGGGGTTTGAGCGTTAGAAAAAATTATTGCTGGAGGATGGGGGTATTGGAGGGATTCTGGACTGGATATTTGAGAAAAAAACCGGTTTCCGAAATGCAGCACTAGAAAAAATAAGTTTTTAGAGAGGGTGTTATAAACTTAAAAATTAGGTTTTTCCGATCAGTAAGGTTGTCATGCATCTTTCGGTTTTGAAACAGTTCTATGCTCAACCCTGCTAAACATATTGCTTTAGGATCTAAATGAAGATGATATGGACGCAGAATTGATGAGAACACAGGCTGGCTTGGCGCAATTTCGTGAGTCCACCGCCGATTACACAATGTTCGATTCCAGAAAAGAAATGATAAAGGAGAAAGAAAAGGATAGCATCATTCGAGACAATGAATTTCAGTAAGTTTAAGTATGCTCATTGTAAATTTCTGACTGAATACTTAGAGTAACTGGTTTAAAAGCAATGGGTTCAGATGCTCTGCTAACGGTTGATGATGTCTTCGATTACCCTAAAAATTTGTGTGTGGAGATGTTTCCGCGGGGATGCTTGGATGATTTTCCGGCCCCCACTACTGATCGTGCAACAGGAGTGTCGAGTGAGATGCACTGTCATTTACAACGGAAAAATAAATTTTGTTGTTCTTAGGTTGGTGGCTACTCGATGGTGGGTCTGTCGTTCCGGTGCTGGCTTTAGACTTGAAAGAGTCAGATGTGGTTCTAGACATGTGTGCGGCGCCGGGTGGAAAGTCATTGCTAATTGCACAAACGCAAAAATTCAGTTAGTTTTGTGTCTGTCGACAGTTTGCGTTCAAATTCTGAAGTCGACCAATTTTTGAAAATATAAGTCACGACTTTACTATATTATACCCCCCCCCCCCAATAAAACTTTTGTCATGTTTTTCTCACTGGAATATAATAAAGTAGTAATAAAGGAGGGTATAATAAAGTAGTACCAAAGTCACTGTACTTAAGCCTACAACATTCACACACTTTTTTGCTTTCTAGGTAAACTTGTTTGCAACGATGAGAAACTCTCGCGACTGGGCCAATTAAGACGTGCATTAGGCATGTACATTCCAAGCAGCTGTGAAGAGGCTAACAAGATTCTCATCAGACGCAGGAATGGTACCAAATTTATATCAGAAATCGTAGTTATTTGATATCTTTTTCAGCTAGCTCTGTAGAAAGCTGGGACGATCTGCAAATGTACGACAAAGTTAGTAATGATTTATTTTATAGGCTATAATCCCGTTCTAGGCATTGTAGCCGATTATATTTTAAGGTGCTAGTAGACGCGCCTTGCACAACGGATAGACAGTCGGTAAATACGGATGGAGACTATAATTATTTTGCTCCCGCTTACACTTCCCAAAGGCTTGGTCTACCACAAATTCAAACACGCATGCTTGTGTACGTTTATTTGACTAGGGCATAGTTCTCTTTAACCTACAAACTTGATATTTTAAGTAATGCGCTTCGATCGTTGAAAGTGGGTGGCTCGGTGGTCTATTCGACGTGCTCTTTGTCTCCAACTCAGAATGAATGTGTGGTTGAGAATGCAGCTGCACTTGCCAAAGGTATTTTTTTTGAATATTAGTTTTATGCAGGGTGCAGCGAAAAGCTTCGAACCTTTTATATAGGCCACGCACAAAATTAAGAGCACGATTTCTACTCTGACTTTTTTGGCTTTAGGGCATCACTATAGTGGATTGTCACTATGGTGAGGTTTGATTGTACCAACTCATTTGGTATCGAAAACGACTGTGCTTTGAAAAACATTGCAGTAAAAGATGTGCAAAGATATATTTTAAAATTTCTAGAAGATGCTGAAGCTTTTTTTAGATCTGTACCTCATGATTGTGTATCGTTTGCAAAGAACAACTGAATTATATTTTGACTGCTTTTAGCTTATTACGACATTGATTGTGTGGAGAAGTCACTAAAATTTATGGAGACAAACCTGACGGGAATCGGTCTCTATCGCTTTAGTCCTCAGTGCAGGCGTGGTGTGATGGTGCTACCAAATGTGCTCAACAACTTTGGACCGATGTACGTTTGTAAACTGCAGCGACTTACGTAGATCAAATCTGGTTATTTCATGTTGCCCTAGTTGGCGATTTCGTTTGTTGTTTATTTAGTAAAGGTATGAAACTTGCCATTAAAAATCTGATTTTTTTTCTTGCAAGGTGTTTGTCAAATGAAGGAGTTGAGTTTGTCTGTTGTGTCTGGTAAAAAACATTTAATAACTAAACTGCGGAAGATATTTGCAATGACATAGATATCTGTTATATTTTTTCTTCTAATTGTGCAAATTCAGCGAATTGGCGTTGGGATAAAACTTTGTTGAGGACTGCTCCATCCGGACCGGTGGTCGTTTCCTGTGCATCATTCAGGGAATGGCCCTTTTTCCTGTTTACAAGGGTCTGTCTATCTAGTGATCCCAACAATAATAAAAATTTCAGTAACATGATAAAAGAAAAAAACTTTACCCTCTATTTATTTGGGACAGTAGTATACATATACTATCTCTGGCGCACCCACACCCAACATCCAAACAGCTAATTTACTATCAAATATTAAACAAACAGCCCCATAATTTTTAAAAAATACACGATTTAACCCTATTTTTTTACTATCACCCAGGACCATTCACCTGCGCCAGAATCTGTCCAAACAAACTGCGCCAGAAATTCAGATATCAAAATTGTATAATTTTATAGCTAAATTACTAGAAGAATTAGTAAATTTTTACTTTTTTTCTGCACTTTCCATTTATTAACCAGTGTTTTCATAATTGACATGACATCTGACACTGACACTGACGTCAGCTTGACACTGACATGACATTTAAAATGACATTGACACTGACACCAAATGACATATAATATAACCGACACTTAAAATGACACTGACATCTAAAATGACACTGACAGTGACACTGACGTCAGCTTGACACTGACACTGACATGACATTTAAAATGACATTGACACTGACACCAAATGTCAGTGTCAATGTCAGTGTGATGTCAGTTAGTCAGTGTCAGTGTCAGATGTCATGTCAATTATGAAAACACTGCTATTAACCAATCCGACCACTTTTTTTGGCATTATGTTTCACTTTTAAAAAATAATTTTTCCATGAAACAAAAATCAGAATTTACATAAACATGAGATAGTTATCATTTTTAAGTTATAAATTCGTTTGAAGAGTTGCGTCCAAAAATTCATAATTAAGTTTTTTGTGTGGCCGAAAGTAAATAAGCTTCAATATTTTATACAATTCTTCAACATTTTTGACCATTTTTAATTTTATAATTTAGCTGTCTAAATGAATATGAATACCATCGTCGTGAATGGAATGGGGACAAAAGTAAAAATATTACTGGATAAAACTGCTTTTGTTAATAAGCCTACTCTACGCGATGCTTTTCTATTGGAGAAAGACGTTCCTATTGCCTTGTTTATGACGATTGATGGCGAGAAGATATTTTTGAGGTATTTTTCACTATTAAAGTTTAAAGTGTTTAACATTTTATATAATTTAGTCAAAAAAAAAAGAAAAACCAATTTTATTTTTTCTTGCCTGAAGGATGGAAAACTATTGAATTCGGGTTAATGTGGAACGAAGAACGACGATCATCGTCTCGACCGGCAAAGCCAATGGAGATTCAAGGTAACTTTCATATATAATTGAATTTTTATATATAATTGAATTATCATTTAGAACGCCCACTGAGTCCGTTTGAAGTGGAGAAAGCAAACAGTATGTTATGTTTAAATGTGTACTTAATAAAAACTACTGTTTAGGGATCACAACAATTATGAACTATTGGGAAAGTCGTGTGTTTCGAATTAGTGGCAATAAATTGACAGGAACAGGTGTTTTACTCAGTGAACGTCATGTTTTAACGGCGGCGCACTTGTCCTTCAAGCTTCATCAATCGTACAGAATCAAAGGAGCTGGAAATCAAGAGTTTACCGTCAACTGCGTTTTCATTTGCAAACGTAGCGATTTCGCCATACTCCAGTCAAATGATTTTCCGATCCTAGAATTGTCAATAGGCTCTCTAGGAAGAGGCGCTAAATACTTCATGATGGTATGATATTTTTAGTTTTATTGTAGCCGACGGAACGTTTTTACGAAATATCGACCTATTTAATACATATTAAACAATTTTATTTCAGGGCTATCCGAACGGCGTCGACACTTCTAATCCGACTATCACAAAAGGAACCATCGAAGGACATATGGACGATTGTCTTCATCTAGGTAAGAATAATTATCATTATTTTAATCAATGAGTTAATTGTCATAAACTTTTTTTGTTCAGTCGGAACTCCTGGTTGGAAGCGCGGCTACTCAGGCGCTCCAGTGTTTAATGATTCCGGAAGATTAGCAGGAATATTACTCGGCGGCACATCTGGATTAAGCGTCAATACGACCATCCAAGAATGTCTGGAATCATCTACGGAACAGAAGTACGCGCGCATCTTAGGAATCGGCCACATCATTAGCAGTCATGCTCAAGGTATCACATTTTTAATTTTCCAAAATTTAAGTGAAAATGTTTAGTAAACTCAGACAGTGAATCCTAAAACGGAATGGGTTCAAATGCTCTGCTAACGATTGATGATGTCTTCGATTTTTAGGCTTGCGCCAGGTTTAAGGGTTAGAATCATTAAAAATCTGATTTTTTTTCTTGCAAGATGTTTGTCAAATGAAGGAGTTGAGTTTGTTTGTTGTGTCTGGTGAAAAACATTTAATAACTAAACTGCGGAAGATATTTGCAATGACATAGATATCTGTTATATTTTTTCTTCTAATTGTGCAAATTCAGCGAATGAGCGTTGGGAAGAAACGTGTCATTTACGCTGAGAAAATTATTATTTCTTACAAATATATTAGAGTGAGTTATTAATTTTGGTTTTTTTGCTTTCTTGCCCTCAAATATGATCTCTACTTTCTGCATGAATATTGCCACTGCATCTCTCATTTTTTCCATCGCTTCTTTTCAAGAAGACAATATTACCCCTCTATCATTGTTTGGTGTAGTTGATGAAGACAGCGACTGGTTAGTCGGAAGCAGCACAACGCCGGCTACCGAAAACTATAGAGAATTTGAAAATACTCCAATACCCAGAATTATGAGAAGGCCTTTACTTATACCTCGTATAAATATAAAAATTAAAAGTATGGAGGTGCAAACTTCAACAATAGCCATTGTGGAAACTACTTATTTGACAGAGCATATTTTGAGCTCAACTTCCATAGAATTCAATGATAAAGATATTTCGACAATATGTGCTAACTTAACAGGCGGTTTGACAGGAAGGCAGCGGGGAAGTCAATGGATGGAATGGGAGAATTGGACTACATGCACAGATTCTTGTGGAGGTTGTGGCACGCAAACAAGGTAAAGACTTATTGCCAGATTTTGTTTAAATGAGACTGAAACACGAATGAGGCGAAATTTAATGCAGGAATCCAACACATCCATGCTTAAATGAAATATTCCAAATGAAAAAAATCTCATCTAAAATTTTTCAAGCGAAATTCAATCCTCTCTTTTGTTCTGACTATCAGATTTGGATTCAAAATTCTGGCTCTCTTCTCTGTATTTGCTGCTGTCTTCTGGCTCTGGCCTGGGTAATCTTCTCTTTTGTTCTGATTTTCCAGCCTTTCTTGAAGAATTTGTAATTGAAGAAGGCGTAAATGCAGGACAAATTGACAAACTAAAAAGGAATTTTGGCGAATAAAATTTTCAGAAGGCTTACTAGCAAGTAACTGGAGTGTTGTCTTGTCCATCTGTCGAAAATCACAATTCGAAAACCGAGAATTTGGATGGCTTTTTGGTCTTTTAGTCAACGCAGCTAGTGTTTATTGTTTCTTTACACATGAAATGTTTTAGCCTAAATTCACAGCGCCAAAATCTGTGCAAAGTGCCGACTCAGGCGATTTCTCTTAACACATAGCTCTAAATGTCGTACACAGAACTGGCCTAAAATATTTATACCACATCTCTCAAAACTAGGTTTTATCATGCTTTTCGGAAGTTTTAGGTGGTAAAATGCAATAAATTAAATGAAATTACATTTTATTTAACTAAAAACCGGTTATTAGTAATAGTAATACAAATAATTAATTTATCAGAACAAGGCAATGCCTTTCCAATCATCAAGATTGCACCTGTGAGGGGTAAGTGAAAACAAATAATCCGGTTTCAAACAAAAATTCTAGATCTACTATGGAGGCTGTGAAATGCAATTTTGATTTTTGTACCTACCCTCGGAACACTTGCTGCGATGGCTTAAGAGCTAAATCTAAGGATGGAAAATTTGTTTGCTTGTAGTGAAATATATTCATAATTTTTTAAAGGACCATACAGTCAAAACTCGATTTGGCGCTCCTAAGTGGAAGAAGCGTTCGTCCTATCGATCAAACAAGTCAGAAGTCTGAATTTTCCGGTGAGCGACAAGTTTGTGAAGGTAAGTACTTGAAATTTGTAGAAGTTGTTGAAATAAAGCTTTGAGTAGATAAATATGAATATTTTGACTTGACAAACCTTACTCGCGATAAGCCGTCAGCCTCGCTAACACGGTCACCTTTCGTCAGCCGCCAGGGATGACTGGTTATCGAAGTTTGACTGTATGCACAAGATAATCAAAATTTTTATTAGTTTTTACCAAAACAAATACAAGTTACTTGATAAATAGATAGGTAGATAGATAGCGTAATCACCTTGTGCAAGTTAAATGAGCCTCAACCACTTCTGAGCATTCCATTGCTAGTTGTGCAGGATGGCCTGGTAGGATAACCTCCTGTGTGCACTTTTTCACAGGTCCATTTTTTCTTCTTCTATTGTTATTCGAAGAGATGAATATGGAGGTGAAAAGTTTAGACAAATTATTGCTCTTCTTTTCATCCACTTCTTCGTCCTTCTCTTCCGACACTTTGTCTCCACTGTGGTTGGGTTTGCCTTTAAATGCAGAGTGGTTTCTTGAGCTTCGGATACTGCTGCTACGGCTCAAAACTCCGCGGAGAGATCGCAAAGATGTTTGGGGAGAAAAGAATTTCTTAAACTTGCGAGTTTTGCGGCCTGAAGCAAGGAAATGTTAGACACTAAAAAGTTATTATTTCTCCTAATCGTGTAATAGATGTCCTGATTTATCAGGAATTTCGGAATTTAGGGTTATAAAGTGTACCTTCCAAGTGCTTCTCACACACAATCCTTGTTCTCATATGGAGCACCAAGCGCTGCCACTGCTCTTCAGGCGTTTCGTACACCATTGGCTGACCATTTATGAGTATTCTACCGTCCTGGGTATAGCTTAGTGTTTGACTCAATTTGGGTTTAGAGTATACAGAGGGAGCTCCGTGAACAAGGTTGGATCTACCTCCTAAAACAAAAACATTTTGCTCCACTTCTTTTTCCCCCCCGGCTAAGATACTTGTTTACCGTAGAATTCAAGAGGAACATCTCCCGTTCCCCCATTCATCATACCAATCATTTTGCGCAGTTGTAGGGGATAAACCAGCAATGAAAATTTCCCCCACCAAAATGGGTTTTCTTAAACAAGAGTTGAATTGAAAATGTTGAAAAAGGAAGTAAACCATAAAAATAAGCAAAGAAGGTCATTTCCCAGAGTTCATTGGTTCAGTTGGAGGTAAACAGCCAAGAACAAAACACACTTTTCGTTATTGCAGGTAATAGAGAATAAGCAAAAACAAAATTTTCTCCAGATGTGTGTACAGTCGAACCTCGTTAAACTGGCACCCCTAATTCAAAAAAATGTGTTTGTGGCATTGTGTTTTTGACCTATGTTTTGCTGGTGTCTTCTGGGCATCTTATATACCAAAATTTAGCTTAAATTCTAGGCTACGTTTTGGTATATAACATGCCCAGAAGACACCAGCAAAACATAGGTCAAAAACACAATGCCACAAACACATTTTTTTGAATTAGGGGTGCCAGTTTAACGAGGTTCGACTGTATGAGGTGGCCTCAATGGCCCCTTTGAGGGTCTCTATCTGGCTCTACTGCAATATACCCTCCTCACCCAATATTTTTTTTTCCAAAGGTGTGTTTAAAGCCCTCTACAGGGTGGGCCACTGAAAATTTTGACTCTGAAAGTCTCGACTTAGGAAGTGCCTGGGAATGGCTATAACATTCAAGACTGTTTTGAGCAAAATGTATGAAAAAGGACAACATGGGAGACCAAGGCAAAAAACTATCCTCTTCTAGAATAGGACACACGCTCAATACCGGTCTAACCTAATGCACCCACTTATATAGCCATTCCTTCCAACTTTTGACTCTTTTGACTACATAAGTAGCCGAATGGGCGAAGGTGACGACCAAAAGTATGAAGGGAACTGCGCAAACACAGTTGTTTCAACACTTTTACGCAAAAAGTCCATAAGAGGAGTAAAAATTTGGGAAATAGGTTGGAAAAATTGCTACTAGATTAGAAACAAGACTGCTGAATGCAAGGGTGTTGGTGAAAAACAGGATGGGCGTCAACAGCAGTGCAAAAGGAATAAATAAGAGCTGTGGTTATAAAATAAATACAACACATGGTCGCTAGCGGTAAAAATCAAGATGTGAGGAGGAAAGGCAGGAGCCTGCAGCAATCACCAACCGCTTCTTTTCTCTAGTTGTGAGAACAAGTTGGTAAATGGTGGCAGTGGTTCTTCCTTTCTTATTGCCAATGTTCAGCTGTGATGCAACTTATTGCCAATTCCTTACATATGTGACAAACACCTACTGAGTGGGAAAATGAAATTGTGATTTTGTCAACATGCAAGGTGGAAATCTCCCGCCGTGTACTGACTATACTGGATTTCTTCAGAAAACTTTCCAAGGATGCAAAAGCAAAATGGCAAAACACTGCTGAACAAAGGAGGTCTTATTTGTGAAAACATCATTTAAATGGCTGCAGGTAATTTGTCTGGGTCCACCTCCCCTCGACCATCTCACCCTGGGTCCACCTCCCCTCGACCATCTCACCCTGGGTCCACCTCCCCTCGACCATCTCACCCTGGGTCCACCTCCCCCGACCATTTTTTTCGAGAGTGTAGTCCTGAATCTCTTCTTTCCAATGAAATATCAACTGACGTGATGTTGGTCGAAATAGATGGAGATTTTTTTTTTGAATGAGGAACGAGGTATTTTGCTTCAAATACCTTTTTCTCCAACTGACAGGAGAAATACATGTTTTGACTAGGTAAATCATAAATTTGACGAGCCATTTCATGTTGAGCCTAAATAAAATACTTGTTTACCTATATCAAGGGCTGACTCTACCTTTGTTTACGACAAACCAAATCAAATTCAACCACATTAGGTGTACAGGGTGGTGTTTGGGACACCCTTTACACCTAAGCATGCGGTGTGGTGGAAGGTGTAAAGACACTGTAGACATCTAAATAAACACATGCAAACACTTAACAGTTGATTAAATTAACCGCACTCACAGAAGCGGCAAAATTTTGCCTGTAGTGGTGGACAGATGGGTCGCAAGGAAATGGTGGGCCGGTGGGACATATTCGCAGCCAAACACACTCAAAGCCTCGTGTCAATCAGTTCCGAGTGCTGAGGCTGGAGCATCTTGCGTATTTGACTGCCAGACTAGGTAGGGAGGCGAGGTTTGTCTTGAAAGGAGTTTGTCTTGAAAAGATTTGTCTTGAAAGGAATGTTCACGACTTTAGGTTTTTACGCAGCCAAATCATTTGGTGTGAAATTTTTTACATACTTTCAAGCACTGAAACCCTTTTTCCTCTACTAATTAGAGTATTTTAGACCAAAAGGACATTCATTTGGTTGGGCTAATTTATGCTTTCTATAGGTCGACTACTTTTAACTATAAGTCGAAAAATTTCAAAATGACTTACATCTTACGAACTGTTCTGGCCAATAGCCACAGCTTCGGGCATCGACAATGCGCAGAGGAGAAAGTGAAAAATAAAGCTATATCAGACTATTTTTTAACTAGCAAAAATGGTCAAGAATAGTCGATAGAGTATTTAAGACAATGATTCGGTCATAAGTAGTGCTGGAAACCGGACCGGAATTCGTCCGGCCAAGCATAGAAATCCGTACGGAATTCGGTTTATTTTTGGGATTTTTGAAATGACGCAAATTAACCGCAATGTGTGCACTATATTGAGTTCCTCGTGCACTTCAAGAGCTTCTTAAAGCATATTTTAAGCAAAACAGGCGTTTGAAAGGGGTTCACTTACTTTTCTCAACCCTTAAGGGATACTCTTTCGTGTCACTCACGCAATCAATACCAGCAGTTTATTTTTAATCATTTCTTGTATATCCTCTTTATTTCTCGGCTTATTGGAAAGGAACGCAATAAAATGTCGATTATTGTCGATTTAATCTCCAATGAGATTCCGGATCGGGTCTGTGGGGGTCAACTTATTTGGAACCAGGTTGGGTGTTGAGAACTGCTCCATCCTGACCGGTGGTCATTCCCTGTGCATCATTCAGGGAACGGCCCTTTTTCCTGTTTACAAGGGACTGTCTATCTAGTGATGTCAAAATAATGAAAGATAAGGTAATTTAATAAAGATGTGTGGAACATGTGGGCTATATATAAAATGCTTATGCATGTCCTAAAAAATCCGGTATCCGTACGAATTGCGGTTTTATGCCACCACCGGATCAGGAATCCGATTCTTTCTCAGAAATCCTGTCTGGAATCCCTCCGGTACCTCCATCCTCCAGCACTAGTCATAAGTAGTTACAAAAAATGGCTGAGACAAGATATTTACAAAGAGATTTTATTTACACAAGGAAATAAATGAGTAAAGAAAAGGGGAGGAAATAAAAGGAAATTGATCAGACCAAATATTTTTTTCACATAAAACTTCCTTTTCTGATTGAAAACCAACAGTTTTATAATCAATTTGTTACTCCCCAACGCAGAAGATCCCATTGGAAAGATTCCTGCGTTGAAGAGACGTGGTTGCGTTCCCCTTTGGCTCAGAAACACAATTAGATGGTATTGTGTTATACTAACCGCCAAAGTGGTTCGCCTTTCTAGGTATGTTGATCATACAAGAAGCATTTTTGACTATCTTTTAAAGGGACGGAGGGCTGTGTAGGGAGGGAGAGGACAAGTAAGGGGCCATGAACATGGTTTTTCTTATTGAGCTCGATTATAGAGAGAAGCTCTGGCATACATGCTATTTTTGTGCATCCAAAGCTTCTTCTCCATTGATTTATGTCTCAGGTATGTTTGTGTGCGCATCTCAACCCCAAAGCCTTGTACATCCTTTTCTTGGGGATATAATCCAGTAGAGTATCCAATTACCAAATCTACTTTAATTTACCGTATTTACTCTACTGAGCGGGCACCCTAGCTGATGAAGTTGCAGCTCTTCCTGAGTCGTTTGAGATCCATCTCATTGTGTTTCCTAAAATATTTGAATTATGATACGAGAAAAGGTCGAATATTAAGCGGGCCCCCTAGCAAAGGGTGGAAAAATAAGCGGGAATGCCCGCTTAATAGAGTAAATACGGTAATTTTAATTTTAGCCTTAGTGGTTCAAGACAAATCGTGTTCGGAAACCTCTAGCATTATTCTTTTGCATACAATTGATGCCTAACCTAAAAAGGTTAGCCTAAATTTTGCATAAACATAAATAAATATTACATAAACATAAAACAAACACAAAGTAATAAACAAAAACAAAACTAAATGAAAAGTAAACATAAATTAACAAAAAATGATTTATTAAAAACTTAGGATGAAAAAAAGTCTGAGGGAAAACACACCTAAAATTTTAGCTTATAGGTTATGACAGACAATTAATTATATGGTAGACATCAAGGAATCTAATTCAACTAAAGGGCACAGACCAAAAAGTAGAAGTGATTATTGATGGCCTTTTCACACAAGTCTATGGTATCGACTACTTTGTGACCAACCCTTTTTTTTCTACTATTCCAAAAGTTCTTTTGCCCTTTTACAATGTGGCCCTATTCTTTTCCCTTCCCCTCCCAATACAGCCCTCAACCTCTTTAAAATAGTTTTTTTGTTTGTTTTTCTGACATAAATTATACTTGAAAATGGTTACTAAACACTTTTGGAAAATTTTTGCAATACAATTACGAAGTGTTTTCAGGAAATTGTCAATGGCCTTCTGAATCATGTCAAATATTTGATTCAAAAAAAAATTAGCCCATAAGCCCGCAAAGAACCTTATGAAGACCAGTTAGCGCTGCTCAGAAATGAAATATGAATAAAAAACATAAAAAAAAAATAAAGCATAGATCATGCAACACAACACGCGACCCTGACAGTTGTCAGGGCATCAATGAACTTGGATGAGATATCAAACAACTGTAAGAAATTCTGAGCGCTTACAGAATACACCAATACGCCAGCCACTCGATTTTAACAATAGAAGCTACTAATAAAACTTTATCTACACAACCCAACTAGGAATCGAAACCTTGTAAAAAGGAGCCCTTAAAAACTCAACCAATCGGCCACAAGTACATAGGGCTTCCACCTCTTGTTACCTCTTGTTTTCCCTAATAATCACTAGCTAGTCTAGAAGAAAACGTCTGACTTTTTATTTACCAGCTAGCCTATACCCTGTCTGACCTAGATTTGGTGATTCACGGCTAACAAATAATTTGGCACTCGAGGCGAGTTGGGTGTCGTCCAGCGGTGGATCCAACTATTTGGGTTGAGGGGTCAGCCAGATTCAACTGCATTGACTAGAAAATCCAATTTTGTATGTATATCACCGAAAGTGTTTATAAAATATAGGAGTCGCTTGCACAGAGGCAGAGCCCACATAGAACAAACAATAAGTTATTCAAGTATTGTCAATGTAGCTGATATCCTCTACAATTTTGAGGCCTCTCTCTGCTGCTCTAGTCAGTTGGAAGAAGGGGCTGGAGCAGAGAGCTTGACAAAGTGCCACTTTTGCAAGTCTTCTGGTTCATCTGCAGCAGGTCCCACTGCAGGCAGAGAGTCTATAGCTTTCTGCCATTTAGCCTGGTCGACTGGATGAGCAGCCTGAGGGTAGTGACTCTCACTGAATAGTTAGCCATATGGTTAGACAACAAACAAGCAATTTAACCAACGTGTTCAGCGGAGGACTGGTCTGTTTG